>JABXWE010005882.1:0-38502 GCA_014611495.1 Limonius californicus | reverse complement strand
ATAAACACGATACAGGACTATTTGTATTATTGAGAGTAGCAAAAACAGCGGTAGCCATGAAAAACATTTTTGTTTTCTTAAAGTTTTACTGATTTATTATCTTACCTAAAAACTTTAGGGTCTCAAATAGAACAGCAACGCATAGCAACTACGAATTATTACATTTAAATTTCTACTTTGAAGTAATTACATGTAAAAATATTCTATCTCCGCAAATGTTCAAATTGTCCACCAATATTGTTTAAACACAAGCGGCATCTTTTCCCAATAGAATTTACAGCTTTCCGTATTTTCCTACCATCTAAATTGCGAAAGGCATGTACCACAGCATCACGTAGTTCTTCTTTTGTCGCATAAGTTCGTTGATAAACTAAATCTTTTAGAACACCGAAGAGAAAGAAATCCAAAATTGAAAGATCTGGCGATCTGGGTGCCCAAAGGACCGGCCCGTTCCTACCTATCCAAGAATTTGGAAACAGTTGGTTTAGGTACTCTCTTACTTGCAGTTGGTTGTGCGGCGGAGCACCGTCGTGTTGAAACCAGCGTAAATTACGTCGTGTTTCCAAGTCTAAGACATCCAACATATCTTGAAATTCATTTTGTAAAAAATTAAGATAACGCTGGCCTGTCAAATTTTCGTCGTAAATGAAAGGCCCAACAATTCGCGATCCAATAATTCCGCACCAAACATTAAATCCAAATTTTATTTGGGGTCTTCTTTCGTGAAGTCTTCTAGGATTTTCCTGCATCCACAAATGTTCATTGCGCCTATTGAACATACCGCAATTGGAAAATTTGGTTTCATCAGTCCATAAAATTTGATTTTGAAACTCTGGATTTTGTTGGATCATATTAATGTACCAATTACAAAAGGCAATTCTTGCAGCATGGTCTCCTGGGTGCAGTGTCTGTCCTACTGATAAATGATATGCGTGAAATTTATGTTTCTTCAAAATTCTCACGACTGTGCTTTGCGATACACCAACTTCAGCTGCAATTTGTCGAGTCGAACTAGAAGGATTCTGATCAACATAGGCTAATACATTTATTTGAATATCCTCGTTAATAACGCTTTCATTCCTCTTTGGTTTCGAAAAAGAACCAAACTGCCCCAGATTTCTGTATAAATTGTTGAACGTCGGTAGAGATGGTTGACGTCGATTTCCATATAATTGTTGGTACCGTTCAGCAGCACGAACACTATTTTTATTACAAATAATAAAACATTCGATGATATTAAGTTTTTCGAGATTAGAAAACATCTTCAATTTAATTATGGATGTGACAGAACTGCCAAACTTCAATTAAAACAATGATCAGCAGTACTTTGTTTGTTTATGGTTATCCATGGCTACCGCTGTTTTTGCTACTCTCAATAATACAAATAGTCCTGTATCGTGTTTATTTCTCAAAGTAGGTATAGCAAACCTTATATCGTTATAAAGAGAAAAATTAGTCCGTTTTGAAAATGCCAAAGCCAACTATGACTACCATTTAAAAAAATCCCTTTTTTGTTCATATCTAGTAAACTGAGGATTTTTTTCAAAAAACAAAAGCATATCTTGCATGAGCTCTTAAAACAACAACTCTTTCCCCATTTAAGCGTTTTTCTATCTCTAATAGTTTTCGAGTTCCCAATGCTTAAAATGAAAAAAAACTCACCCTGTATGTATATATATACACAGGGTGTCTCATGACATGAGGTCATTACTTCACCTACGTATAGCAGAGGTGAAAAGAAGTCGATACTAAAGAGTGGTCATATTCTCTAAATCGACGATTAAAGAAGTTTTGGCCTGTTTTAGTTAAATATTAAAGAAGCCAAACAATAAATGATATTAAGTAAAGTACCTATCTAAAAGTTCATTTCTCTGCTTGCCCTTATTAATAGTGTTGATAATGTTTACTTTTACAACGCGAGAGTACGCCGATATTCATTACATGTATGGTTTTTGTGATGGAAACTCAGTAGCGGCTGCTCGAGAATATGGGTTGAGATTTCCAAATCGGCGACTACCAGACCGACGAGTTTTCCAACGAGTGCACAACCACCTACGTGAACACGGAACTTTCCCAAAACCGTCGACTGAGCGTTCAATACAGCAAGTCTAGACAATGAGGCAACATACTGCAAAACATTGATAATAATCCCAGCACCTCTGTTCGTCGTGTATCGGCACAAGTTAATGTACCACGAATGCGAGTTTGGAGAATATTAAAATGTCATGGTTTATATCCATTTTATATACAGCCTGTTCAAGCCCTCTTACCTACAGATTTCGCTAGTCGCACGGAATTTTGCCGCCGAATCATTCAAAATCGAAACCTATGTAAAAGAATTTTACTCACGGAACATTTACAAGGAGTGGATTAATGAACAGAAAGAACAGCCACTCTTGGGATTTGGAGAATCTACACTAAATCCTAGTGTCAAATTATCAACATAGGTTTTCAGTGAATATTTGGTATGGAATTATTGATAACATACTCATTGGTCCATTGGTTTTTGAGAACCATTTAACCGCCGACAGATATTTAAATTTTCTAGAAGATCATTTGGGAGGTAACAAATTTTTGAGGCATATAGATAACACACAAAAATGAGTCCTTATCTAAAAAGAAATTAAGTGTTGTAGTGAGAGCCATCTGTAGTGAAAGAGTCAAACTTAGGCCTCCTATCTGTTTGTTGTTTGTTTAATTTCGTAAGACAGTTGTGTATCCCCTCCACGCCACTTCTTAAGGCTCTACTTTTCTTACACAAAGTTTCGATTTCGTGTATACAAAGTTACCTGTTCTAAAAGAATTTTTTTCATGGTGGTGTCATTAGTGTTAATCCTCTTAGCTAATCGTAATGGTAGTAATCGATATAATTCACGGAAGACGCCTTGGGCCATTTCGGCCCTGTGTTTGACGTCACAGGTAAATGCAAGATGGAATGTGGAAGGGGTCAAGCGTACTGGCACAGCGCTTAGATTTTACTAGCGGTACACTTCAACACCGCAGTGTTTTAGTTATTGCACGAAATTTGACACGTTCGCGACGTTGTTTACTACAGCAAAAATAAGGTAAGTTTCCTACTTTTCTATAAAGTATTGCTGTTTAGTTTGATTATTATCAAAAGCTTTAGTTCAGCCTTAGTTATCGGAAAATCTGAATCTGCAATGCAGTCGGCTCTGTTGAGTTGACTAACGTGGAAGTTGAAAGTATGCTAAAAGGGTTCAACAAAATAAGTATTTGGTATAAAAGCAGTTGGGAAAATGGATTTGTATGGCATTTGGCAGTATGTTTTAGTAACGTAAAAGCCATGTTGCCTTCACACTGCTTTGATATCAAGTTAATATTTCCCTTGCGGGAACACGTGTTTGAGCAGAATCGATAAGAACTTGCACGTTTATTTCACTAAATAACGGAAAATTTAAAGTTGTTTTACCACAGTATTGTTACCTTTATGTACGAAAAATAGGGACCTTGAATGGGTATTTTTTAGTAGGCGAACCATATTGTTTTACCGCTGATTTAATTGTAGTCATTCCAGTTTTGATTTTGATCAAAGGTTTAATTTGCACATGTTTGTAGTAAAAAATATTTATTAATTCAGCGTCAAATATGTTTAGATTCTTTAGCCGGAAAAGTACATTCTATACAGGGTGGTGCATAACATGTAATAAATACTTGAAGGTCATTGGGAATGTAACTATGAATAATAAATTAACAAGTCTGAATCTGTTTAGTTAAATAATAGAGGTGTATAGGGTGTTCATATTAGTGCTAGTCAGCTAATTACTCCAAAACAGTTACAGTTTCTGTTGCTTGGCCAGAATTTCTTGTAACTGTTTGTAATTAGCAAAGTTTAAAAAGCCCAGTATTTTATTTGGAAAATTATTGTCAGCTAAAATTGTGGAATTGGTACAAATTTCTTTTATTTGGACCACAATCAGATTATTGTGAAGCAGTTAAGTCACATTTTATACAGTATGATTCATAACATGTAATAAATAGTTGAAGGTTGGTGAGAATACATCTCTGAATATAAAAATTAACATACTCTGGATTTGTTTAGAACTTTAGATAAATAATAGTGTAGAGGGTGTTCATATTAGTACTAGCCAGCTAATAACCCAAAGCAGATGGGGGTTCATGTAGCTTTGGTTAGAATTTGTTCTTCTAAATTTGTTTAATTACTAGTGAAATACCACATCCACATTGTTGTGCAGTAGTGTATGGCATATTTTATACAGGGTAATTCGTAACATATGCAATAAATATGTATAGGTCATTGGAAATTCAACTCTGAATCAAAAATCAACACAGTCCGAATCTACTTAGTTTAATAATTCAGTACTCCTACACAGTTTCTTTTGCTTTGCCCAGAATTTGTTTATTAGTTGTGTTTAATAACCAATTTAAATTTGAAGAGGTATAGTTTTTTTTTTGAAAAATGGGTTTGAGTTAAAATTTTGGGATTGGAACACACTTCTAATAAATATGTTGTTTATTCAGAGTGAAATACCACATCCACATTGTTGTGCAGTAGTGTATGGCATATTTTATACAGGGTGATTCATAACATATGCAATAAATATGTATAGGTCATTGGAAATTCAACTCTGAATCAAAAATTAACACAGTCCGAATCTACTTAGTTTATTAATTCTGTACTCCTACACCTACACAGTTCCTTTTGCTTTGGCCAGAATTTGTTCTTGTAGTTGTGTTTAATTACAATTTAAATTTGAAGAGGTATATAGTATCTTTTTTGAAAAATGGTTTTGAGTTAAAATTTTGGAATTGGAACACATTTCTAATAAATATGTCTTTATTCGGAGTGAAATACTACATCTACATTGTTGTGCAGTAGTGTATGGCATACTTTATACAGGGTAATACATAACATATGCAATACATATGTATAGGTCATTGGAAATTCAAATTAACACAATCCGAATCTACTTAGTTTAATAATTCAGTACTCCTCCTACACAGTTCCTTTTGCTTTGGCCAGAATTTGTTCTTTTAGTTTTGTTTAATTACCAATTTAAGTTTGAAGAGGTGTAGTATCTTTTTTGAAAAATGGTTTTGAGTTAAAATTTTGGAATTGGAACACATTTCTAGTAAATATGTCTTTATTCGGAGTGAAATACCACATCCACATTGTTGTGCAGTAGTGTATGGCATATTTTATACAGGGTAATTCGTAACATATGCAATAAATATGTATAGGTCATTGGAAATTCAACTCTGAATCAAAAATTAACACAGTCCGAATCTACTTAGTTTAGTACCTAATTCAGTACTCGCACACAGTTCCTTTTGTTTGGCCAAAATTTGTTCTTTTAGTTGTGTTTAATTACCAATTTAAATTTGAAGAGGGACAGACTTTTTTTTTGAAAAATGGTTTTGTGTTAAAATTTTGCAATTGGAACAAAGTTCTAATATATGTGTCGTTTATTCAGAGTGAAATACCACATCTAGATCGTTGTGAAGCAGTGTATGGCACATTTTATACAGGGTAATTCGTAATACATGTTGTAAATACTTAGAGGCCATTGGCAATGCAACAGTGAATAAAACAAAAACAAACGTTCGATTCTGATTAGTTAAATAATGTAGTATATAGGGTGTTTATATTAATATTAGCTAGTTAGTTAATTCACGACTGTTGTTGATCGTTTTGCTGACCGGAAGGCACCTTAAATTGGTTTTTTTAAATTTGAAAGTTTTATCATTATATTTGTGAACCTAAAACTTTTACTGGTTCAAAGAGTTGCTGTTGATTTGCAAATGAGCTGAGGATGAAATGGAAATGTTAGCTAACACACGACTTGATGCCGAAATACTCTTATTACTACTACTATAGAAAGGTACATTAGCAAAGTTGAGATTGAAGTATATGATCTAATTGTCACACCACCAATTATGGAGTTTACAAGATATCCAAAGATGCTTTTCGAATTTCTATATTGGTTTGACGTCACTCATTGATCCAAATTGGAAACATTGGCAATATCCCAACAACATTTTTTTAATTGATGGTAGTTGTAAACGATTATTATCTGTCATAATAGAAAAGTCACAGTGTACACCAAAGTCTGACGAATATATGACCAACAGTTTACCTAGAAAATAGTAATTGGAGCAGATTTTCAAGTATTTGCTTTTGCAGCAAAACATATTTTGTATATCCGCACAAGATACACATATTACTTGCAGTTTAACTAAAAACAGAATTTTTTATTTTTTCAGCTAACAGTTCTACTGGTATGAAATTAATTTTAAAATCTAGAACACTATGATTTAATTTTAAAGTTTTAGCTTGGTAGTTAAACAGAAAACAACAAAATAGCATTGAAATAGTGCTTTAGGATTTGTATTCGTAGGTTATATAAACTTTCATTCGTATCTCGTTCAAACAGAGTAAATGTTTTATGCCCTTGCAATTGACGCGAATGATAAATATGTACAAGGGACGTTCAACTTGCGTTTTCTAGGTAAGCTGTTAATCCTCTACTCGCGAGATTCAGACGAACCGACTTTACAACATTATAAAACTAATTTCTCTAATAAATTTATGAGAAACAAGATATCTGGGGATAGTGCAATAAAATTTTTAGGTTATGTAGGTACATACTTTAATACATTTTTATATATTTCACTATTCTGAAAATAATAAATTAATCCAGTGGTGATCTATTTCGTGGGCCTACTATTAGTAAAAATGTTATATTGTCTATTGCGGTGGGTCGCTACAGTTTGGCAGTGTTGATTTTGGCATTGAGCCTATAAGATTTCTCTGCCAGATTTTGAAGCTGAGTTGTCCCTATTTATATTTAACCGTGTATTAGCCATTCCTTTTTGGTCCACATACTGGTATAATATATATATTTTAAACTTAAAACGAAAAAATATTCAATAGAATTTTGGAAAATAAATAATTGCAGACTATACAGGGTGTCCCACAAGCACTGAGGCATGCTGTGACCACTACGGTATGATTTTAAATACGAAAAATACCGTAAACATGATAGTAAAAGCAGGGGTATGAAAAAGTTAGCTCTAGGTTTTGAATATACAGGCCGATTTAGGAACCCCTTAAGAGTGAAAGTATTAGACAATGATTGAATTACTTCAGGATATTTCTTATGATTTAACAGTTGTTGGGTATTTAGAATAATAACGAAACTGTAATGTAATCTCATAGTACTTCCAGAACACCCTGTATTTATGCCTTAACACATTTTTGTAAATGTGTAGAAACGTCATTAGTATGCAGGGTGTCCAAAACTGAAGCATGCTTAATAGTATTCCGAAATTATTTTTAATACGGAAAAATACTGTAAAATTTAAACAATGATAGTAAAAACATTAAAGTAATATCGTGGATTGGCTACAAAAAAGGTAGCTTTGGGTTTTGAAGGTCCAGGCCTGTTTAGAACTCCTAAGCGTGCTAGTATTAAATAACCGAGTTTTGAATTACTTAGTATATGTTTTTCATAATGCAAAATTTTTTTAATATTTAGAATAATATCAAAATTGTAAAGTAATCTGTTAATACGCACCCTGTATTCCTGCTTTAACATATTTTCGTTCGAGATTGTGGTTGGCGGTTGTAAAAGGTACGGAAACGTCATTAATACACAGCGTGTCTCACAAACACTGAGACATGCTTATGATTATTCCGGAATTAGTTTAAATACAAAAAAAATACTTTAAACAACGATAGTAAAAGTACTAAACTAAGATCATGGATTGGCCTAAATAGTAATCATCAATAATAGTCATATTTTGAATTTACTTTAGTATGTTTGTTATGATTCAACATTTCGTTTACATTTAGAATCTCACAGTACTCGTGGGGCACCCTGTATTTCTGCTTTAACACATATTTGTACCAGATCGCGGTTGACGATTGTAGAGGTATACAACGTCAATAGTATACAGGTTGTTGCATAAATATTGTGGCATGCTTATGGCTACTCCAACATTATTTTAAATGCGAAAAAATACCTTCAGTAATTATTGTAAAAGTACTAAACTAATATTATAGATTGATTGCGAAAAAGGTTTTGAATTTCAAGGCCTGTTTAGGAACCCCACAAGAGTAAACGTGTTTAATAATAATCATCAATAATAATGTTTCAGTATATTTCGTCGTAATTAGAATAATAGCGATATTGCACAGTACTTGTGAAACACCCTGTAGTTCTGCGCTAAAGTATTTTCAGACCAGATTGTGGTTAGCGAAGTAAGGGTACAGAAACGTCATTAGTAGAATGAATTGCAGGGACAAACTTCTAGGGCTTAAAGTACTATTTGTTTCCATAACGACGTGGGAAGTAGGAAAATGGGCTTTATTTATCCTGTATTAATTTCCGTCGTTATGGAAACAAATAGTAGCTAGTACATTGAGTTGCCTATAATGTAGGCGCTTCTTAAATAATCTTTGAGAAGCTCTATCCCCGAAAGGAAACACTTTTGACCATACATGTATTAACAAAAAATGTTTGTTTTCATGTATACTTTAAGGCCTAGAAGTTTGTCCCTGCAATTCATTAATACTCTATATATACGAAGTTGTACGTTGTCATCAAGCTACCCCTTGACGTCAATTGATATTTATCGTTTCGGTGATTGTATTTTTGATCAGAAACGATTCGATGCTAATATCAGTGTGGTGAAATAATTAAAGTAGATCGAGATGTCTTAACACCCACAGTATCGAAAGGCCCTTGGATTTCCTTTCCTCTTTGTAATAGTAGGTTAAAATACTTTGTTACCATCTGTACTGGATTTGAATGCGCTTGTTTACTAGTATGGAAAATAGTATTTTTGAGAATATGTAATTTGTATTGTAGAATTTTGAGCTGGCTTTCCTTTCTTTCAGTCTCGATCACCACTTTGGCCAAAATGACGACGTACAAGATTGAATTTTATATCTTTATTAATTATATAAAATTCACCACACTTTACAACTTATTAATAACCACATAAACATAACAATGATGGATAAAAACTGACATCTAGCTTTATGCAAAAAACAGCGACTTGCTTCTACGAGGGTTGTAAACACACTCTTTTACACACTCGTCCACACACTGCCTCGAGCTGGGCCAGAAGGCACCCTTCTTTCTGTGAATACTGAATGTGCCGCCAACCCACGGTATTACAAAATTAAACATGTATGTTTTTGAGAATATGGAATTTTTGGCAATAAAAAATTATACAGAGTTAATCAAATGTATGGAACCATCCATATATCTCGGTAACCATTCGTTAGATTTTTCTGAATTTTCGTAAAGGGTGATTTCAAAATATGGAGCATTCGAAAATGATATCGCCAATGTTGCCACGTTTTCAGTTTTCCGAATACTCTTGAATAATCAAATCTAACTAAAACAAGGAGAGGCATTTAAGCAAGTGTTCAAATTGTTGGTCATTGACTATCTGACAATGAGCTAAACGATTATACACTGTATCTACACTATTTCTGATGTGTTTTCGTGGAATATCCTCCATCACTCGTAGGATAACAACTTTCAAAGGTTCGGTTTCTGAATATGTCATCAAGATATTGTCTTACATTACGTGCAAAATGCGGCGACGCCCCATTTTGTTGGAACCAAATATTTTGATCTCCACCATTTCCATCGGGGAACAAATTTATCAGCGCAGGGACAATTTCATTCTGTAATAACATGAGGTATCCGTCACTATTCAATGTTCCTTCAATAAAGAATGGTCGTCAATGATACCAGCCCAAATATTCAATTTCTTGGGAAATTGAGTATGGCTTTCTTGGGCCCAATGAGGATTCTCGAAAGCCCAGTATCGACAATTCTGCCTGTTGACCGACCCAGATAGACAAAAAGTGG
This sequence comes from Limonius californicus, assembly GCA_014611495.1. Lineage (NCBI taxonomy): Eukaryota > Metazoa > Arthropoda > Insecta > Coleoptera > Elateridae > Limonius > Limonius californicus. The sequence goes on along the minus strand of JABXWE010005882.1, from coordinate 28,633 downwards.
CTTCATCGAAGAACAAGATATTCCTAATGAAGTTATTACCTCTCTCTATTAAAATTTCACAAAATTAATTTCTTCTATCAGAATCGCTCTCAATTAGTTCGTGGGTCAAATTCACTTTATACGACTTCATGTTCTCCTTCTTCAAAATCTCACCACCGACATTTGACTTATTCCATTATCTAAGCCTAATTGAGTTGAAGAAGTATGCGGTTGATCCACGGCTGAAACTACAACATTTAGTGCTTTTTCAGGCGTAGTTGTTGTTTTTGGACGTCTTGATTTCCGAATATTCTTCACATTCCCAGTATGCTCGAATCGTTTCAATGTTTTGGATGGATACTGTACTTCGTGATACAGGGTCTCGATCTGGGTGAGTCGTATTGAAGAGATGTGAAACTTCTTTCTAAGTTCTTCTTCTATCTCCGAAACCAATCATCCTCAATATCTCAACACGGTCTCTTTCCGCAGCAACATACTTATTATTATCGAAAAAGTTTTGTTGTTTCACATTACGATCAAGGAAATTATAACTTAGACTTGATTGAGCCAAGAAAAGTATTGACAATGCGTCAAAATATTATAGTAATTAAGATATTGACATTTCTAATCAGCCTTCTTGTTCTAATCAGCTTTAATAATTCAGGAATACTTTGTCCGTTTTTTTGAGATATCCCTGTTATTATTGAAAATAAAAATATCACATGGTATACCAATGAACTCGTTGAAAAATTATCAATCGAATGTTATAAAAATTATATACGGTGTTTCATTTGAAATAACGAAGTTGACAGGAATTTTGAAAAAACTGAAAACGTGGCAACATTGGCGTTAACATGTTCGAATCCGTTATATTTTGAACTCACCCTGTATGACAATTCAGAAAAATCTTATTAATGGTTACTGAGATATACAGGGTGTCCTTTAAATGCCTTAAAAGCTTCAGGTAGAATTTTTCCTTTATGAATGCTTAATACAAATCTTCAAAAAAAAGTAGGTATTTGGAGCTTAGTTTTCTTGTACGAGAGTGTTAAAGTTCATATCTTTAAAACAGAATTTCATGGAAACAATAACGAGAACTTTAATGTTGCACGTATCTGACGATAAGTGACTGACTGCCACTTGATTATGTAAAGATTAATATTGAGTTGACGCTCTAGTTGCTCTTCTGGAAGTACTGTTAAAAATGATAAATTTCGTAAATACTACATTTGACAACAGTGCAAGGCCATGGTATTGTGATGAAAAGTAGAAAATTTGTTTTTCGACATTTGTCAAAATCTTTGATTTACTTATCGGGACGTTTGCATTGTCATTTTCCTTCAGTTCCTGGTTCGTTGTGAGTTTATTTGCGTTTTTCTGTATTCATTCATTAAAAATGATAAATGAATATTATGTAATTTAAAAATTGAAATGATAAAAACGTAATTTTTGGACATCTCGATTTTGCTTCATGTAATGTCGGCCTACTAATTAAATTCTCCATAAATGCAAAGGCATCGTCAACGTTGCCAAGTATAATATTCTTTAAGTGTCTCGTGTGAGGAAACTAAGCACTATAGGAAGTTCGTGTTACTGTTTTTGAGGACTGTATTTCTTACAGAAGAGTGCTACCTGAAGCTTTTACGGTATTTAAAGGACACCCTGTATATATATATATATATATAATATCTCGATATACGGTATTTGGTAAACTGGATAGCACAGCAAGAACATATGGGCTAGCAGTAAACGAGAAGAAAACGAAGTACATGGAAATGCGTCAAAACATTGGGAGAGATACAGTTGTCAGCTTCTAGGTGGAAGGAAGGGAATATAAATTCGAGAAAGTAAATAGAGATTACCTGGGGGTGACATTAACATATATCATAGATGAGAGTTTAGAAATCCAAAAACGAATTACAAGGGTAGTAAGGCGGTAGGCCATATTTACAACATATTTAAGTCCAAAGAAATCTCTAGAGCCGCGAAATTAAGAATTTACAAAACGATTGTACGACCATCTTTAACATACTCAAGCCAATTATTGGCAATGACGAAACAGATGGAAGTAAAACTGGAAGTATGGGAGAGGAGGGTTTTAAGAAAAATACTAGGAAGAGTGAAAATAGAGGACGGCGAGTAGAGACGAAGAACTAATACAGAGGTACAGGAATTCTATGGCGACCATCCGTAACGGCATTCATAAGAACCCAGAGGGTAAGATGGCTAGGGCACGTCAGCCGTATGCCGGAAAGCAGACATTCGAAGAGGATGCTGGAAGAAGGGACTGGTGGAAAAAAGAAAAAAGGAAGCCCAAAAAAGAGGTGGCTGGATGTTGTGGTGAAAGATGTGAAAAGAGCAGGAGTGGAAGATTGGAGAATCAGAGCAAGAGACAGAGTCGGGTGGAGAAGAGTCGTTAGTAAAGTTAAGGAAATGTAAAATGTTAAATGTAAAATTAAATGTAATCAGGACTAAGCCATGGGCCTGGAAGGCCCGTAGTGCTGAAATATATATATATATATATATATATATATATATATATCTTCTATTCTGAGAATCACTTCAATCTTTTTTTCAAGCGTTATTGATTTACCTGCTTTTTTACCACAATATGCAGCTAAATTCACCGCGTTTCTTTTATTTAAATAATAAAATGAAATAGATTTTACTAACAAAACTTAGGAAATACGGGGTGCATGCCAGCGTCTACAGACACAACAAACACGATATGTAAGCGCGTGGCGTTCATTTGTATTGGCGTAAATGGAATCGTCGCAAACTGAGGACTACTTGTACATTGTTACTGACATGTTGTTGACCTATGATTATTTTTCCTCTTAGTCTGTGTACTATGCTTTACGCTTTATTTAGTGATTTGAAAAATTAGAACTGAACTGTCTGGAGATGGTAGCAGAATATTTTTTCGTTCTCAAGATAAATTATATTTCTTTGTATTAAATTTAAAGTTGTATATTTTTTTGTATTGTTCTCTGCTATACATATTCTTTAATAGAACACCCTATATTTTAGATTTTGTTGCATTCCTTTAAAATGGTTATTTTAGTGGACCCCCAAATTTTCACTTAATAGGCAGCTATAAATAATATTTCTATAAAAATGTACGTTTCAGGTTGTGGAAAGTGTATTTCACAATGACCATACGAAAGGATAAATACGAGTACTTATGGTGTTGGTTTTAACATAGCACATAGCATTCCGCACTAGAATATATAATAATTATATGAAAGTTTATTCGTTAAGAAGTAGAAATTTCTTCAATAATTTTAGTGGCCTCCAATATTCACTGATACTTGTTATTGTTTAGCATGTTTAAGAGCTTTCGTTCCTGAACTAAATTACATCATCCAGCGATTTAACTACAATAATCGGTGGTCCGTCGGCGGTTAAGAATTAAGAATTATTGTATATTATTTAAACGAAGTGATCATTTGTCGCTTTTTCTTCTTAATATCAAACTATTTTATTTCTAAGGCCATTCATTTCCAACGGTTTTCCGACCTCAGTGGTAATTGTTTAGAAGTACGTTTATACAGGTCAAAACAAAAAAAGCATGAAAGCTAATCGACTGCGACGTTTATCCTTTTTACCTCTTAGAACAATCTTACAGCATGCTTTTTATTCCCCGTATTTATCAGATATTTACTGTTAAAAAGCGCAATCAAATAAATAAAGCCGCAATCCTTACAGCAGGCGATTTTCCTCATAGCGAGAATGATTGTACTGTTTAAGCTATTATACCAGTAGTATTATTTAAAAAACTCCAATGACATAAAATATTAGACGGCAGTATCACGTACGGAATGCTTGATTCTAAGCATGCAAGACACAAGATGCGTGGCTCGTAAAACTATGAAGATGGAATCAATTGTTTATAATCATCTGATTGTGAGCATCTGCTGAGGAGTACGTGAATGTCATTATCGAGTTGCATACCGCAAACTGCTTCAAGAAAATTTTTGATGAAATCAATATCCTGCCTTATAGAGACCAAGCTGCTGTTTCGTACCCCGTAGCTATTTTACGAACTTGCACTTACTTAAAATTGCTTTCTATTATGTGCGTATGGGTAGGTGTGTGATCGTTATTGAACATTAAGTGGATTTTACTTTCATATAGTTGCCGCTTATTGATACCTATGTTGATTCATCTTGAGGGAGGCAACATACCTTGCATGTTACAGCAAACCCATGCAGCGGTAACAAGTTTCTAAATCATAGACTTCGCTCACACCTCAGGTGTCAATTTGCACTCTTTTTCGAAAATGCATATACTTCGATAGATTACTTCCAACTAGAGAAAATTGTATATTATCTTCAAGTACTGTTGCGTTGATTCTTTTTCACTTTCATTGTTCACATGAAACCTAGGGTATTCGCCAATAGTTTCGGAACATTATCAACTCCTTTCGATTCATGTGAAACTTACACTTTCGGAAGCGTTTTTGAAACGAAAATGTGGTAAACAGGGATTTGTAAATCTCTAAAAGTAAAGTTTTATAAACTACATATCGCTTCTGAATGCCGAACTAATGGTAAAAGTTGAACAGCATTTAAATTTACGTTTTAAATTAACATAGAAATCTAGTTGAATGGAACTTTTTTATTTTAGTAAATAGAAAAATTATTTTTTATACAAAATTGTTGTCATGTAAAACTATCAAAAACCAATGGCTAGTTCTGTTCTATTGCTTCCGGTTTCGGCATAAATTATAACTTTATATTTTTAAATAAAATTTTGGTATGGAGTATAAGGGTTTTTATACCAAATTGAAAAAAAAACGTGAAATACAAACTTTCTGAGATTTTAACAAAAATGATTAATGATGAATGTTTATAAACATTAATGAACAAAAACTGGACAAACTGCGGTAAATAATGTATACAATCATGTATTACCTATTGTAAATATACGTAAATATACGGTGTGTCCCAGAGAGAAAAAATTATGCCAAATTTACGTAAGGATCATCTAGTGCTTTGGTTGTGGATCTAAGACGTTTAGGGTAGGGTCAATTAGGTGTGGTGGTTTAGATATAGGGTTACTTAAGATAATCTCAAGTGCAACCAAATGCTGGATATAACAAGCGTTTACCAAGTAAAATTTTGAATTTATAATGTTTAATGTATTCTATTTTCCAGAGGATTATAATTCAAATAAGGTACACGTTGCTGAAGTACATAGAATATACAATTACTTTGAAGCTTACCTGCCTAGTACTGAACCTCAAAAATTTTTATCAGGAATAATATAGAAATAATGCTAATTTTACATAAGAATCAACTAGTGCTTGGACGTCGATCTTAGACGTTTGGCCAGGGCCGATTGCGTGCGGTGGTTTTATCTATAGGAACATGTGCGCGTCAATTAAGATGCTTCTAACACAAAAAACGGATGTAACGAGTATTCACGAAGTAACTGTTTGGACTTATATTGTATACTGTATTCGTTTTCCGGAAAATTATAATTCAAATAAGGTACAAGTTGCTGGAATTATCTTGGGCACATTCAATTGTGCTGGTATTAACCTGCTTAACAGTAGGTCTCAAAAGGTGCTTCCTATAATCCTTAAATTTTCTAACGTTTCGTTGTAGTTTAAACAGTTCACGCCATTTTTGAATTCAATTCTAGTAGTGACGAAATATATATTATTTAAGATTTAAATTAAAAAAACAACTCGTGATTGGCCTCAAAACAACTAAAAAGCCGCCGTTATTAATATGTATGTACTATATGACCATGTATTTATGAAGTAACTTTTATACAGAGTGAGTCTACTAAGGTATAGATATAGGTTATTTAAAGCACTAAAAAAATTTGTTTGGATAGATTGCCAGAGGCAGTACCCCATATGTATAGGCACTATCAAAAATATGTTTTGGCTGTGCCAACTAGATTAACCACTGTTTTAGAAATAGCTTGTAAAATTATGCAGGTCAAAAATTTGGTGTTAATCATTGAATCGTTGAAAATCGTTTACGTTAAGAGTTATCATAAATTATTTAAATAAATGTTCTAAATTTGGTGAGTTTTAATTAGTATGGTATTTACTTAGGGGCCTCGGTGGAGTCGTGCGGGAACGCGTTGCCACTCGAGGTCACAGCGAAATGTAGTCGATCGGCTGCGGCGTTCGGATCCCAGCTGGGGACCGCATTTTGCTTTCTTAAGTTTAGGGTGTATGTTGTATGAATGTTTAGTGTGTAAGGGACGCTCGCAGCGCTCTGAAGTAATGCGAAAGCGGTTATGTGTGGGGCGGGGGTGGTAGTATGAATGAATGAAAAAAAGTATGGTATTTACGTAAAATGGATAATGAAACAAATACACTTCTAGCTGACATCACATACAATGAAACCCGTCGATATTGCCTTTCCGGGTACTTTATAATACGGAATTTCGCATTTATAAATTAGTTTGTTATTGTAGTCATTAGGGGTTAATTTAAATCTATTTTTAATATCATGCTGTGCCACTGTTTTATGTAATAATGACGTCTTCAAACGAAGAATCTAAAGGGGCCGTTCTAATGAAGCGCCCAGGTCCGTGAAAAATCTAATTTCTACACCCGACAGGCGATAATTTTTTTACATTTTTGTGTAAAAATATAGTTTGTTGCTGCACATAGAGGATACTGTCTAGTATAATCTGTCCAATAATTTGTCTAACACTTTAAATAAGCGAGATATAAAGCCGATTCCCCTGTATATAGTTGATAATGTTTTAAGATTAACAAACGATTTGATAACCTGTTTATGTCCATAATAAACATGCTGTATCAAGATTTAGTGCTGTTCTTAAGTTTCCGGATATTATGTTTAGCGGATATAACAAACAAATATTTACAGTACCGAAGGTCTCGTTATAACCGACTGGGACTGTATATTCACGTACAATGTACATGTAGAAGATACAGTGTGTTGTTTTGTTTCTTGATTATCATACCAAACTGTTTACATTGATAAAAAAATATTTTTTTGTTATTGAATGACAACAACAACAACAACAACATTTTCCTATTTAAAGTGAGGTTATGTTGAATTTCGAATAACTGAAAACATGAAAAAATGGAAAACAAGTTTAAAATGAGCTAAGAATTGGATAGAATATTCGCTATATAGAATATTTTCGTCAAATACTTTTCCATACTTTGCGTATTTCTGTTTAAAAGTTTGATGTAGCATTTCACATACCAATAATAAACAGTAATTTATATTATTATATTTATATTTGAATGCTTTTTCTGCCTTCTTTTAAATGATTCTTATGAAACTTATTTTTAAACCATACATATGTAACTTAAACACTGGAATACCACAAGTTAATAGGTACCTAAGAACTGAGTGCTAAAGTTATTGACTATTACTTTAAAACTTATTTCAGTTTCCCAACCCTTTACGATACATAACTCAGCGAGTTCATTATTTTCTAGCGTGAGAGTGTTAGTTCTTCTAAGTACCTGCGTTTTTCATCATAAAACAATTACAAGAACTAACCAATAAAATGCGAACTTTTACCAAACAACAAATGTCATTCACGCCTTTAATTGACAGTAATGGGACATTTAGAAGATCTAAAATTCTATTACACAGTCGTAATAGAGCCATGTTCTATTCCTTTTGTTGCACAGCACAAGCGGTGTAAAACCACAGGTGTTTATGGTACCTCACACGTTGATGAATTTAAAAACTATTATATTATATCGAACAATCCAGGTAGATTAAGGCGCGTAAAGCGTTGGTGGTAATGCTGAAAAAATGAATGAATGGGGTTTGAACTTGAAAACCGCCTTCATCATTTCTGTATCCATTCATTTCCAATCAGGAAGCGCTTCGAGGTTATATTGTAAAAGAATCTGGTAAAGAATATTACTATCGAAATTATTTCAGGTTGATAGCAATTATAGAATTTTATATTTATAACGCACAATACTATATTAAATTACGTCAACAGAAAATTCAGTAGAATGAAATGAAAAAGTTCTCGATTTCTATAGAAATCGAACGTGTCATTAACGGTGCAATAGTTACTTCGAACAATTATCCCAATGGGGTCACTGACCATTTTTTAAATTTAATTTCTAGAATAACAATAGGCCACCTGTTTTTTAATTTTTAGAATAAATATCATGTCAGTAGAGAAAAAGTACTAAAGTTTTTTAGGATTAAAATAAACGTCTCAGTCCTTTACCTTTAAAGACAGCTGTGCTTTCTGTTACGTTCATATTTACAATTACGTGTAATTGTATGGCGTCCCCATGGTTTACAATGTACTTTCAGGGGATAATGATCTTGTGTTTGGTTGCGTGTTTACATTCAGAAGTTCTTCATGAAAGTTAGATTTAAAATGCCAACCTTTTACTATGAAATATATCCTTAATATAAATCGGAAAATATCTCTAATTTCGTGCTCACTGCACGTAGACACTAACTTTAATATTAGTATAAAAATATTCCGACAACCTACAAACCTGCTTTGCATTATATTGTTTCTTCTGAGCCCACATGAAACTACACAAGAGAGACTATAAATAAGTGTAAGGTATGAAAAAACGTTCTTGCTACTATTTTGATAGTGCATTTTGCCTTCATTATTTTAATATTAACCATAGCACTAATTGTCATAAATTGTTTCGCAGGTCGTACATCCGATTTCTTCTTCTTGCTTACGATACTTCCGTATATGGAATCTTCTAAAACTAACACGTTAATGTTTCTGAAAAACTCGTTTCCATCATAATTAGTATTTAACACGTACAGTGTACCTTGTTTTATTGGCCCCGAATTTCTTAAATTACTTGAAATTCTTTTGCGATACGGTATCAAAGGCAATAAAAAATGGGCGGCCATTACGTGCTGCAACTGGAGCCAATTTCAATCGCCAACGTGTTCGCAATTTTTCGTGTAGCGCGTCGATATCTCTCCATTAAAATACCTCTTACAGCAATCGCAAGGCGAGGAGAAATTTTTCATTAAGTAGCATTTTTAATTAGGAATTACAAGAACTTGCCTAATAAATTGTCTTTCAATAACATACGTCTTTTGTTCTACGTGCGCGTATTTTAAACCTTCAGATTCATTAAATGAGAAAAAACGACAAAAAATAGTAACTGTGGAAATAGTACAATTATAAACCAGAATAGACCCTCAAATTTTTCAAACGACAGGAAAACGATATTAAAATAAATAATAATAAATAATGTGATAATTATATTGGAGGCGTCACCGTCGCACACGTATAGGTCTGGTAATGCATTTGTACTGCAATCGTTGTAGATTGGTACATTGAAGTAAAACTATTGATTTAAGAGATTGTAGCGTACTTGTTGCAACTAATTAAGTAGACGGCCTAGGATTACTTACGTATTTGCATACTATGTACTTAAAGTGATTAAAAAGTGTAAATCGTTTCTATAAAGGTTTGATTATATAATGTAAAAAAGCTGGTTTAATTTTTAATGATATTTGAGTTCCATTTCTTTATTAATATCTGAATAGCAGGATAATATTCTGGAAATAAACTGGAAGCAGATATAGTTTTTGATAGCTTTTGTAACTGCAATGTCACAGTGTTGGTCTGCTAACAGACCTACTACTGGGAAATGAACCGAGGACCTTCAGCGTAGAAGTCTACTGCGCTAACCTCTAGCCCATGGCCGCCTCCGGAGTGGTGTAAAAACAGTATAATACTTAAAACACTGGAGAAAATTTTCCACTTGAATTGACTTTGTTTTAATATTAGGATAATACACGCAAAAGTTACTCAAATTATAGTGGTGCCCGTCTTTCTAATGGCTGTCGCACCACAAAGTTTAATTAAAATTCTTACAGCCGTTTTGAAAAAATATTATTTTAATTTTGGAAGTTTGTCGTTGTTATATTCAAAATATTTTTACATATTTTAATTCTAACATTTAGAGGTTATAAGGGTTAGGATACAAAATAACTAAGTAAGCGGGCGTTAAACTTGGAATCTGCAAAACACAGCAGCTTTGATTTTGGAAGTGAGAATGTTGTTCAAAATCCCTTGATTTTTGCATCTCTATAACACTCCAATTTTTAAATACAGATTACTTTTTTTTTTCCTTAAAACACCAACAGAAGAATATGTATGTAATTTTTGCTTCTAGTTCAGGATTTTACTTAAGCTTATTAATTATTATCAATATGTTTTTTTTTTCTAAACCTGCGCCATTCCTAGTAAAGTGGAAATGCGTTGTGAGCAAGCTGGAAGCCACTTAGAGGGGCGGCTACAGGAAAATGTTTTTGGATCGTGTATGGATACTACTAAGCATAAATTCAGGGCTGCCTCTTTCGGACGACGTCGCGTCACCGTGTTGTACAATCAACCGTTAGAAACGGCAACTGATTGTCTACTGATTTATCTGTGGTACTACAAGGGTAGGCTGAAAACTAATGCACACATGCTTGTACAGCGCGAACGAAATGACCTTCAGAAGCGCGCTAGGTGGCATGTGGAAGTAACATTCCCCCTCAATACGCATGCGCAGGTTTGAGGTCGTTGCGTTCATCCAGTGTATTTCTAGAAGCGTAAGTATGGAGACGTGTTCCAGTGCTATGACAACGCGTTTTAAAGAGCGTGCTGTCATCAAATTTTTAACTGCTGAAAAAGTGATTGTGAGATTCATCGTCGTTTAAAGGCTGTTTATGGTGACGATGCTGTTTATAGGTCTACTGTAAATCGATGGGTAATAAAATTTCGTGGTTGCGAGCCTGGAAAAGCCATAAATGTTGATTAAACACGCAGCGGACGACTGATCACTGCCACAGGCGATAAACATCGCAAACTCGTCGACGATTTGATTCAAAATGACCGGCGAATCACTCAAAAGTGTATCGCAAACCATATTGGAATATCTAAGGAACGTGTCGGCTTTATTATTGAACAATTGGCATACCGTAAAATCTGTGCACGATGGGTACCGTGCCGTCTCACAGACGAGAACAAACAGCGTTGATTGGAACGCTGCAAGCAACTTTTGCAGCGCTACCGTGACGAAGGAGACGACTTTCTTTTGAATATTGTGACGGGGGACGAGTCATGGGTCCATCATTACGACCCGGAAGAGAAAAGACAGAGCGAGATCCGTCTTCTCCCCAGGCGAAAAAGTTCAAAACACAACCATCGGCAAAACAACTTCTTTTGACTGTGTTTTGGGATGCTCACCGAGTTCATGTAACCGATTTTCTGGAACGAGGGGCAGTGGTAAATTCTGCTCAGTACATACAGACTCTAAAATACCTCCGACGTCGAGTTTGTCGTGTTAGAGGCAGCCTGGCGCCAATAATCTTGCAACATGACAACGCTCGTCCACACACCTTGGGCGCAACTGGAGAGGCGCTGCGAAACCTGAAGTTTGAACCGATTCCACACCCTCCTTATTCCCCCGATCTTAGCCTTGCGATTTTTATGTTTTTCCTCTACTCAAGAGAGACCTCAAGGATAATCATTACACCTCGGACGATGAAGTGAAGGCAGCTGTCAAGTCCTGGGTTCGAGAAAAGTCGGAAGAATTTTTCAGTGACGGAATGAAAAAACTTGTTATACATTGGGAGAAATGTGTTAGCCTTAACGGTGACTATGTTGTAAAATAAATATATGATTGTGAAACTTAAGAATTGTACTTTAATGTACTTTTTGCCCGATCTTGCTATTTGTTTTTGTTCGCGTTCTACAAGCATGTGTGAATTAGTTTTCAGCCTACCCTCGTATATTTGTATCAACGCTCTAGCGCATCATTAAATCATAATATTTAGAAATATTTTTAAGAATAAATGCTTTAAAATGTGTTAACTCGCGTTTTAATATGAAAAGAAAAACTTTAACCATTGATTAATAAAGGTAGACAACCTGTAAAGCTGATCAAAAGTGGTGAAATGAAATAATTAACTACAATTGGAGAAATTTTCAAAAAATCATAGAAGTACCTACTAAGAAAGTAGTGTTTTGAATTACCACATCCTGTAACACTAAGTACAAAGCCGGTACTCAAGAATATTGTCTCAACTGATGTTCCTGATTTTTTGTAAACACGTAACCATGGTATTTTAATAATCTCCTAACTGGCTAATATATTTTTTTAATAATTACCATATAAAATTTTGCATTAAAAAATATTTCCATAAAATGTATTTGGTAAATAAGAATATCAGGATAGCAAAATAATTTCTTTACACCTCTACCCACACCTTAAATTTAATATTCATCATATAAGCGCTTTCTAAAATGCTTCAAAAACAAAAGAGTCTTCAATAATATAAAGAAAATGTAAATTAATATTACATATATAGTCTAATGCAGCGTAATTAATACTGCGCATTTAGTAAGAATCAATATATCACTTTCACATTGATACTGCTCTCTTTCTAGCTTCTTAGTTCGTCTACAGAGTTACCATATTTTTCTGTGTTAAGACGCCCTCATTTGTAGGACGACCCCTACATTTTCGAACTCAAAATTAAAATATCAATTCTTTAAAGATAACACAGAAGACATTTGATATTTTTTAAATATTTAAAGGATATTTAGTAATTAGTCAATATTTACAAACATATTAGAAAATAATGCTATTCCTGCCAACGGAGTTCTAGACATAATGATGCTTTCAGAATTCTGATTGGTTTGTTCATAATCAGCCGTTAATTACGTTAATTGACAAAATTACCAAAGGCTAGTGATGGGCTGAAGCCTGTTTGCAGAGACAAGGTACCGGCTGTTCCGCCGGTTCTGTGAATTTCTCACAATCGGTTACCCCCGTCTATAAACCGATCCTCAATTTTTGGTTTAAAAATTTTATAAATAACTATCGTCTTATACACGGAAAAATACAGACTCGTTCTCAGTACACAGAGTGGTGAATTTTTCGATGCTCACCATTGGCATCTCGGAAACGGTAAGAAATACGAGGTGGGACAAATTTGAAAAAAATTGCGCTTTTTTATGGCAATTGAAAATCCGAAAAGAAATCCTGACTATTTTGATTCGTTCTTGATTTATTAGGAAAAAATGAAAATTGTGGTTTTAGAAATAAACTAGTATCTTCCCAACCATTGATGTTATTTCAATCAATCTTGGTAACTTTATGATTTTGGTCATTAAGGGTTGAATAAGATTGACATACATTTTCTAGACCTTCTAGATTTCAAGTTGCGATAGTCAAATTTTTATTTTCTTACGGCCGCCATATTGGATTATCACACCATTAGATAGACAAAAAATTAACTTTTTAAATTTGTAACCAAACAACATATGAAATATGAAAGTTTGTATAAGTAATTCATAAAATCGCTTTGGTTTTGAAAAACGATTGAAACAATAATTAAAGTGAGAGAATGTATTGCATGTTAATTATCATTTAAACTCTTTAAATGCTGCAAACATTTTGTTGGTCTAACGATATCGAGATAAATTCAGGAACAGCTTCTGACTATTTCAATTTTCAAAGTGCTCGCTGTTTATAAAACAATTTAAACTGACAGGTAACAAATAATTTGTTTAAGTGGTGTATGTAGAGTTTTTTACGGTGTTTTGTAATTGTCAAGATGTTCGCCGATGAAGGAAAGCAGAATATGTTCAAAGCAATAGAAATTCCGTTTAAGCGTCTGAAAACTATGCAAATCTGTATCCAGAGAGACAGCTACCCCATCGAACAATGTTTGCAAGGATTTCAAGAAATTTGGCTTTTTGTGACAGGTGTAGCAGACCGCGAGAGCCATATAGAAAACGAGTTACTGCTAATGAAGCGAATGTGCTGGTTCAATTAGCAATTGGCCCAGAAAACTCTAGCCGAAGAATTTCTCATAAGTGTGGTATCGATGATTCGTATGTGAGGAAAATCATCAAAAAACATAAGTACCATAATTATAAATTTACACCTGTACAAACTCTTCATCCTGGTGATAGTAATACAATATAGAACTTTTGTTATTGGTTCAGCAAGTTCCAAATTTTTCCAGAAAAAGACTATGGGCTGATGAGTCTTTATATACAAATTCGGGAATGTTTAACAGGAAAAATCTTCATTACTGCGCAACAGAGAATCCCCGTTTACTAAGAGAGACTAGGCCGCAAGTTCGATATTCTTTGAACGTATGGGCTGGCCTCTTAGATAATGCGGTTTTCGGTCAATTTTTGTATTGATGGACGTTTAGATGGGCCTGAATATTTGCATTTTTTTGCCAACAAATTTAGAAGGTATGCTAGACGAATTGCCTATAGTGACCCTTCAAAGCCTAAGTGGTACCAGCAGGACGGAACTGGTCCACACAACGTCCGTATTGTTCGAGATTATTTAGATGTATTCATGGCTTGGCACGTTTGGTCCTATTCGTTGGCCCCCACAAAAAATCAAAAATGTCTTCGATTCTCTGCCGAAGCAGACTATATCCAAGAAATTAATTTGAGAACTAACCTCGGCATCAGAAATACTGGCGGGAACTTTGAACAATTTAAATAATCGTAGTGTTTTTGAATTTGTCATCTTGTTATCGTTAGACCAATCAAAAGTGTTTAGTATTTAAATAGTTTGAATCACAATTAGCAATACAGTCTGTCACTTTATTGATTGTTTTCCAAAACCTACGCGATTGCATAAATTATTTGGTAGGGAAGAGAATAATTTATTTCTAAAATCACAATTTGCAGCATTTTCGTGATAATTCAAGAAGTAATCAAAATATCCAGGATATTCTCGATCGTCGTAAAAAAGCACAACTTTCCTCTAATTTAACTGACCTCGTACCTCTTACCGTTTCAGAGATTCCAATGGTAAGCATCGAAAAATTCCCAACCCTGTATACTGAGAACGAAACTCTGTCAGATGGTCATGTTTTAATTTACGAGATGCACCGATGCACGTGCAACAAAAAGAGATGTATTCCTAATTCAGTGGCTGTTTCGACCAAAAAATACCGTGATAGTATTGTGTTTAGAAGTAAATTTGAGGATTCTTGTGTTGTGACAATGTTTCTATTTTATTTTTGTAATGTTATACTATTTTACATTAATAGGAAAGCTGAGATGCCTATCCCTGCTATCAAAACAATTAGTGATTACTGCAGAAAAAAATTATGTTGAAAAAGAACGAGTACCTACATGTGTTAGGTCCTAGGGGGTCCTTTGGTTCCTATTCAAGAAAGAGTTGTTAAGATAAGCTTACGTTTGATACATGTACTCGTAATACTTAAGAATAATAAGGAAAATGTGCCTAATCGATCAAAGAAACATCTTAAGAATACTTCAAAATCTACTGATTGTTATAAAAGCATACAAATTGGCATTATGGATGTCATTTAGAACGAAACTGGTTAATAATGGACATTTTCTTTGTCATCGAAGATCTTTTATTAACCAGTTTCGGTAATGTTAATTCAATGTAATAAGAAACGAAATTACAACAAACAAAGTTAACACATGTTTCGATAAAATGGATTATCGGATTTTGAATTAAAGGTTGTCAAGGTTTAGTATAACACGTTTCAAAACTGTAAATGAGTTTCTGCGAAAAAATACTGCCAAGAGAAGTTTTTCGATGCTCAATCTCTGTAAATATTTTTACAATATTATTGAACTTTTTTCGATACTTTAACGCGAAAGAAAAGTGTATGGAAGATTTTCTCTTAAAAAAATATTTAGTTTAAGAACAACCAGGAAACGGTTCAACAAAATACGAGTATATACATATGCTATGGCCAAAGTAATTAATTGGACATTATTTATACTGCCCGGGTACTACATATCTACAGTGGAAATATTGGGAACACTGATAAAAATGTGTTAATGTATTATTTTGACTGGACATTATAAATAAAGTTTTATGGTCTTCGGGAAATCTGATATTATATAATACAAAATATTTTTCAAATATTTTAATTTAATATGTTTGTCTAACGGTTGTTCCCTTCTGTAAAGATTATATGCGATAATTAACAATATATTTCCATTCCTCATGTATGTAAAGCCCGGTTAGTATGAATAATGTCCAATTCACCACCTTGTTTATAGCATGTATGCACCTACACCAACAGATAATTTGAAATATGTATGTACTACTGTTTGAGTTTCTAGGCGGCCGTAACGAATATTAGAGATGACATCTAAAAATACAATGTTTTCAGGGAATCAATATTAATGTTATTCCAACAATAGGGGAAAATAATAGAAAAATAAATAGGTAAAACTCAAGAAGCTGTGTTTTATACGATGTTTTCTTAAACTATGTCACTGCCCAAGATAAAAAGAATTTATAATGAACAATCTTAAACTGCTTTCAGCACATTTCAGCTTCAAGCCGTATTCAACTTGGTATAATTTATTTTCGCCTGATTGCAGGTTAAACGAAAATTGATTAATACCTGGACTGCACTTTCTTTCATTATTATCGGCTGGTTAAGTTACACGCGAGACGTAAAAAGTATACCGCAAGTAAAATGCACCCAAAGTGTACATCATTAATCAGTGCATAACTATACGAAGGTATGCGCGTTCAAAATTACAGCACACCAAATTTATAGGCAGTTTTGTAAAAGACACAAAAGAAACATTCTTACGGTAATTCCCTTTTAATTATTGGAATCAACTACCGTTTGCAGTTAAATATACTTATGTGCGACTAATTTACTAAATGCGGGAATTTAGGAAGTTTTCAACAAGGTTTTGCGCGTAACTTTGGAATTATAAGAATTTGCTAGTTGGTTTACTCGCTCCGCCGAAGCTAAATAATGGGATTGTCTTTTAATTAATTAGCGGTGGTTTAATGACTTCGTTGTTTGAAGAGAAGATCGATCTTCTGTAATTAGTTGTTCCAGGCCCAACGGTTTCCTTGTTACATCAACAAGCTAGTTTAGAGATTCAAGTTGTATTATGGAAAGTTTAAACTTCCCATTTAATGTATATGAAGCACTAGCATAAAGGATTCTTCCAACACAAACGTATTCATAGGTGTACTTGGACACAACCTAGAAGAAATTTGATAACAATTATCGACTGCGTTATAACAGGACAAACAACATCTACTGAAACAATGGACGTAAGAGTATCCAGGGGCGCCGAATGCGGATCGGCCCACCATCTGTTGAAAGCGAAGTTTTACTTTCCGTATAAAAACTTTACTCCAGAAAAAATAAACAAAAAGGAGAACTACGAGATGAAATGGAAAAATGTGAATCGAAGAAATATAACTTAGAAAATTTCAAAGAAGAAAGCATAAAATACCTCTATCAACAAAGACTAAACCAGAAATTAGAAGAAGATGTGTATGACAATGTAGAACAACTTTATGAACATATCAAAAACGCATTACATGGAGCTGTAAGCGAATCCATAGGAAAAATAGACACCACAATGGAAGTTAGCAAAAAGATTTGGTAGAACGAAGGAATGGAGCAAAAAGTGAAAGAAAAGAAAGAGGCGTCTTTGAAATGGCTAAATACTAAATCTGATGAAGATAGACAAGAATATGTAAGAAAAAGGGCTAGATTAAGAAAATTAGTTACAGAAGAAAAGAAGAACGTTTGGAACAGGCAATGTAGCGAAGTCGAAATGCATATTGGAGGGAAAAGATGTATAGAGGCCTGGAAGTTTATCGACAGCAATAGAACAGACAAGAAAAAGGTACTATTAGAACCGATATCTGGAAGAGATTGTGTAGAGTATTATAGTAAGCTATTAGTGGAGGACCGAGCAAGATTTAAAGAAGTACCAAAGGTTACAATACAGTGGGAATGTGTATGAATATTAAAAATATGAAAAATACGAAAGCAAGTGGCCTAGGATATATTACAGCAGAAATGTTAAAAAAATGGTACAGAGAAAATGAGAAGAATGATAACAATGTTGTATAATAAATGCATAAATGAAGGAGCGATACCTAAAGAATGGAAGCTAGGATATATGACATCCATCCACAAGAAAGGAGATCCACGAAAATGTGGGAATTACAGAGGAATAACGGTGACGTCAACATTTAGCCGCATATATGGAAGAGTGCGACGTGAGTTATAGAAGAAGAATACAGCAACCAGGACGCAGAAGAACAGAACGGATTCCGCTCGTGCCCCGACAACTTATGCTATTTAAATCAAATAAAAAACATTACATCTGTTATTTACTGGCCTTGCAAAGGCATTTGATAATGTTCCAATTTAAATGCTGTGGGAAGCCAGGGCAAAAACCAACATCAATAACGTGATTATAAAGACCCTCCAGGAACTATATAAAGATACAACCTTAAAAGGAAAGGTTGGCGAACGGCTATCAAAAGATTTCGCAGTAACCAATGGCCTTAAACAGGGACGCTGTCTCTGGCCCACCCTCTTTAAAATATAAATCGAATACCCTTTAAAGAACTGGAAGAAAAAATGCGCGGGCATGGGTATATCAGTGAATGACAAAATCATTTATACTTTACAGTTTGCCGACGACCAGGTCGTCCTGACCCAAGACAGTATGATCTGAGATACATGACACGTAAAATAAAAGAAGAGTACGAAAAGGTTAGTCTATCAATGAGCGTAAAAAAATCTAGATATTTGTGCGTAGTAGAGGAAGGAGTAGAATTAGAATTAGGAAATGGTGAGAAAATAGCCGTATGCAACAATTATAAATACCTTGGGGTAAGAATAGAAAAAGGTGGGAGAAATGAGAAAGAAATGGGCAAGGGCATAAGAAGGCTAAATGGGATATGGTGGAATAAGGGAATAACTAAGAACATGAAATACAATATCTACAACACAATCATTACAAGTATACTACTTTACGGAGCCGAAGTATGGAGATGGACTGAAGCGGATAGGAGGAGAGTAGCAGCATTGGAAATGGATGCACTAAGAAGATCGTGTAGAATATCCAGAATGGAAAGGGTACCCAACGAATGAATCAAACAGTTGATGGGAATAAAAGAAATCATCGTGGAAAATGTAGAAAAAAACAATTAATATGGTACGGCCACGTCAAAAGAATGGGAGAAGGCCGACTTTCCAGAGCCACAATGGAATAGATCCCTTCCGAGCGAAGAGAGAGAGGGCGACCCAGAACAACATGGGGAAACATCATAAGAAAAGCGATGAGTGAGAGAAATCTCCAAGACGAGCATTGTCAAGATAGACGACGATGGAGGAAATGTCTAGAGATCGGACAGCGTCGTAAGACACTATAAAACCGATTAAATATATACATATATATATATATATATATATATATATAAAGCAGATATAGGAAAATTATTGCATAATACATTCTGTATTACGTAGCTTAGGATAAATCTGTTCTGATACATATACAAGCATGGTTTGATAAGTTTGGAAAATTTCTATGAAATGGGGTCACAATTTGTTTGGTGGTTCGGCTGGCAAATATCACTCTTTAAACTAGCTCAGGCTAAATTTCACCCTGAAGCGATGCGCTGTGTTGTGTGTTCTACAGAAATTTGAAACTAGCATTGTGGCAGTTGCTACAAAAATTTAAAAAAATGAATTCTGTACAGTTCTAAAAATATTTTTATATAAAGAAGTGGATAGCCACCCAGATCAAAGCAAAGTTGGATGACGTCCATGGGGACTCTGCATGCATTTACGTTGAAGATTGTTTCTGAATAGATGAGTTTGAACGTGGCCGAAGATGTACTAAAGATAAAGCACGCTCGGAACGCCCAGTTGAGGTAACACGACGGATATTAAAAAAATTATGGTATCGTTGTAGAATACCACCGAGTGAAAGTGAGCAAGATTGCTGAGACTGTAGGCATCTCAACTAAATAAGTGCACAATATACCGCATGAAAAATTGCACATGCATTTCTTTGAATTGATTCCTCATCCACCCTATTCTCCGGACTTAGCCCCGTGCGACTTCTTTTTGTTTGGCTCGGTGGGGAGAAATAATTACCATCTTTTAGATGATCATAATTTATGTATTTTATATTTTACCTACAACTAGTTCTAAATAAAAATACAACTTCTAGAAATAAAAGTAAAAATCCCTAGAATCTAGTGATAAAGTCAAATTTCCTGGTTTCTACTTCTTTTCTAGACCTTTTACATAAGTCACAAGTTCATAATTTATGTTACGCTACAAAGAAGTAAATAATATTTTTAAATACAGGAAAACACCCATTAGAATTGAATATAAAAATACCTTGTACTTCTACTCTTGACTTTGCACAAAATAATTAATACATGTTCATAATGTATGTTATTCTTACTTATAATAGAAACAAAATTCCTTAGAATATAGTAAGGATGTATACATTGTTTACGTCCTTCCTACCTAATTAATAATCAAGTGCATAACCAGAACCGGATTATGCCTTTTTGGGTCGAAAGACTTGGGAAAAACGGTCGACTAGATATATGGATTTCAAAGGGGTAGAAATAATAAAACAACAAGTCCAAGATCCTGAAAGTCTGGCGAAAAAGCCAAACTTCTTAGAATTTAGTGACAACAAAGGAGTTCGTAGTTGTATTATTATATTACGTTACGTTTATGTGTTACTTACTACGAGAAATACAATGCATACCTAAGTTTTGATATAAATGATTTGCTGTGTGGCGTCTATTAGAGAAGATTTATTTAAAAAAAAATGTCGACACTTCTGAAGTTGTACCATTCATTTAAACTGCAGTTGCATTTTTAACTGAAAACAAGATAGTTATAACGAAAACATCAATCAGCCGTGGAAATGCAATAAATGTTTGTCAACGTACATAAAGCAGACTGAGAAGATGCCGTTAATTTAATTAGTTGTTCTTGTTGCAAATTAAACCAGAAGAACGTTGACAATGCTTGAATACGTTTGATTCGAATTCTGAATGATTTCACATATTTGAACTTAATCTAAAGTATTATCTACTCAATCTCTATTACGATAGCTTAAATTTTTGAAATAATATGGAGACGTCCGAAGGCAGGACTATAATTCGCTCGGAGCAGTACAGTAGGTGTATTCAGCTTATCTCCCTACTATATTCTACTCAATGGCCAGCAGATAATTTGCATACAAATCTTAAGAGGATAAAACAGGTAGAATGATCTTAAATGTTTACATTTTATGATAGTGTAAATACTTCTACAGTTTAAAATTTTACTGTCTCTATTTGGTTTGTTCAAAGGAGGTTTTAAATAAAATTTTCTGTGGAAGGCGAAATGAACCCGTTCATGTATTCCAATGTTAAATATTCCGTTTTAGACTTATTTTCATGTTATGTGTAATAAAGAGTGCTTCTACTATTTGATTTTTCAGTATTCACGTTCTGCAACGTCAGTTTTGAGCAAAATGTAATCTTTTATCGTATGGTAAATACCCACATGCTCGTTTTTCTAAATTATATTAAAAAGTTTACGTAGGAGGGGTATAACTTTACGGGTACATACAGTATTTGAATTTCCCCTTTTACGACTAATACAGTAGAAGTTGAGTGTGAAAAAGTCTGTAATTTTTGTTTGTTTATCTTTTGTGTCTGTCCACGCAGTTTCCCACGGCTGCGAGACAGTTTTAAACGTTTTGGAACATTAAAAATACATTTTTTGTAACGCCTTCTGAACACCAATCGTTGATGATGCCATACACGAGTTGCTATGTTTACTGTCCTCGTGATCTTTGGAGTTGCAGAAATTTTTTTATTTTTATAGTAGTAATTTCGATTTCTACTAAGAATTATGCGGACATGAAAACTCCTCTGTACGTGAGGGTGATTTTAGAAAAACCAACTACATAATTATATCAGTTAATAGCATTGTTTACATTTATAATGCATTTTCACCCAATGTGTTTAAGAAGGGAAGAGGAAAATCAACGTAGGTTCATTCTCCATAAAGGGAAATGAAAATCAAGGTCGGTTCATTCCCCACAAGGGGGCGGGCCGCTACAGGAAAATTGGATAATGGAATTTCGTGGATGATACTGTCCCAGCATTTACCTGTACGACCCAGAAAAACTACAAAAAACCTAAATCAGGACAGACGGCCCGGGAGTTCGAACCTAAGATCTCCCGAATGAAAGGTAAACGCTCTACCGCTGAGCCACCTTCCTCGATCCACAAGGGGGCGGGCGCTATATGGGCCAGTCAGGCTTCGCACCGGAACTCTAAGCCCATCTTCAGCCAGTAATAGGAATGTAATGTAAGATATAGGAAAGACCAGGAAAACTGGATAATGGAATTGCGTGGATGGTACTGTCTCAGCATTACCTGTATGACCCAGGAAAACCACGAAAAATCTGAGTCAGGACAGACGCCCCTGGATTTCGAACCTCCCGAATGAGAGGTAAACGCTCTACCGCTGAGCCACCTTCCTCGGTACGTGCTTAAAGATTAATATCAGCTAGAATATCTAACCAAATATAGTTTTTTAAGAAAAAGTATGGCACAAAAATCCTGTTTGAAAAGGTTGTTACGAACATCTGACAATTTAAATACGCAAAGTTTCTTAAATAATTTATTGTACTAAAAAAACCACCACGACCATGGATGCGAACAATTTTATAAAATGTTATATACGGAAATTCGTTGTTTACGGATTCGTTATTGCCAATAACATTCAAAAAGCTTCTTAATGGAATTCTGGGAACAGTTCGTTATATCCGGTGGCCCGCTATAAATAACTTCAACTGTATTACGTTATCTTCAATACAGTAGAATATGCACTCTGTTAAGGAAAAATTTAATAAACAAAACCGCGTACCAAAAAATCTCTATCGGTTTAATAATTAATTAATAAGCAGCAATATCTTTTTCCAGATTTATTCTGATAATTTTTATTTCGGAGACTTTTTTAAAATGTGTTTTATTTAAGGTTTTTTTTGTTCTTCCTGCTACAGTTTCGTAATTATGAAATATAGGTACGAACGCATAATGTGTAGGAACACATCAGGAATGTATTCAAAATTTATAAACAATAAATAAGTTTACAGGAAAAGGGTTGGTTACGGAGTCTTTTGGAATGCAATCCAGTCATTGGTTAGTTGATGCGACACATTGTTATATTAAAATGTAGAAGTCTTGTACTTTGGTTCTGCAGTACGTCTAGTGCCATATTTATGCATATTATTTGATGAAGATTGTGTTATATTTTCACCGATATCTTTTATATCTTTATATTTTTTTCAATTTTTATTTTATCAGTACGTCGTGTTTGAAATACGAGGTCGGACAAATATATAACGGGATCGATCAAATACAAAGGATGTGAGGTAGCCATAGGTGAAAATACCTCTAGCGTCCTTCGAAGTAATCTCCCTCGACTTCTACGCACCGTTGACATCGACGATACAAGTCGCGGAAAGCCTGCTTAAACTTGTCGCGAGGAAGTGCGTTTAGTTCGGCGGTAACATTCCGTTGAATGTCTTCCACTTCCCTTGAGGGTCAATTTTAGCTGAGGAAACAGCATGAAGTTCGCTGGAGACAGATCCGGCGAATAGGGAGGATGTTCTAAGACTGGGACATTTCTTGTCGCCAAAAACGTCTTCACAATAAAGGCAGAATGCACAGGGGCATTGTCGTGTAAAAGATGCCACTTGCCGGAGGCTGCCAAATGTGGTCGCACACGTCGAATGCGTTTTAGTAAACGCGTCATGACACATTTGTAGTACAGGATAGTGGCGGTGACACCCGGTGGCACAAATTCTTTCTGAATGATGCCTCGACTGTCGAAGAAAGTGATCAGCATGGTCTTCACTTTCGATTTTTGGAGACGGAATTTCTTGGGCCTGGGAGACGTCTTCGATAGCCATTCCATGCTTTGTCTCTTGCTTTCTGGATCGTACTGGAAGCACCGCGACTCGTCATCAGTAACAATTGAATCTAGAAAATTTGGATCACTGTTGGCTGTTGCAATGAATTCGCGGGAGGTGTCCACTCGATGCGCTTTTTGCTCAGCGGTCAAATTGTGCGGGACAAATTTGTCACAGACCTTCCTTTTCTTCAAATCCTTCTCCAAAATGGTTCTAATGGTTTTACGGGTAATACTCAGCTCCTGCTCCACCATTCTCAGTGTCAGTCGTCGATCAGCCGCCACAAGTTGTCGGACTTTTTCGATCGTAAAGGTCCTGCCGACCTTCACGAAATCTGGCAAACCACTCGAGAACGTGAGTACGGGACATGGCCTCATCATCGTACACAGTTTTCAACATCTCGAATGTCTCCGTGGCCGGTTTCCCCAAACTGAAACAAAACTTAATGTTCGCTCTCTGCTCCATGTTTGACTTGCGTCACATGTGACAGCTGTACTAACTTGTTCATTCGCATGCACAGCCTATCACGCTAGTTCTGATAGGATGCCGTTTTACCTATGTGTAGACGAAAGTTCCAGCTACAATTTGGATATGATTTGGAAACCGTCAGTTTCTTATAGCGTCCGCAGTAGTGCCAATCCCGTTTCATATTTGTCCGACCTCGTAGGAATATTAAAATGGTATCTTGTTGTCAATCCATTAACTTAGATGATGCGCGAAAAGTTTCATAGAAAACCAATTTTGCGTTAATATTTGCTTACTGCATATTCAGTGGATTAAACTGTCTGGGTGGATAAAGCACACCAAAATATAAAAAATGTCAAACGAACAGTTGGGGTCGTTGATATTTTTCGGGCGGGAAAAAAAAATCTACAAGTGGATCTTAACTATATCAGATAAGAATTACTGTCGCATGTCCTGTGCCACTGCAATGTGTCAGGTTCAAAATCAGTGCTGGGGATGGGACTATTTCAGATAGTCAAAATTCATACTTAGAGTGTACAATGGGCTAATAGGCTTCAGTACATAAAGATATTTGGAAAATTGCAGCCAGGATCTCACCTATTCAAACAAACTAAAATTTTGTGGCAAAGATTTTCTCAACGCATAGTTATATGATGTTTCTTTATTGTTTCGATGCTCCAAATCCAATCGTGAAGTGATTTCCCCAATGGTACACCCTACACGCTGTTTCCACTTTTCACATTTACTAGGAGATTAGTTTGCCAAAAATATTAATTTCTGAGACTCAGTAAATTTAAAAGCACTGTTACAAATTGAGGCGGTCATAAGAGGTTAGAGCATTAGACTTCTATGCTAAAGGTCTGGGGTTCAATTTTCAGTACCGAAATATCGAATGTTTAGAGGTCGTTTTCTCCCACGCAGCAATGGCAAATCAGCATTCTGTCTCGTAAGTCTGTCTTGTGGTAAAAGGGTTTACACTTCCCGTTACGCTGTAGATCCCTATGTCTGTGATACTGGCACAACACAGGTATAGGAGAGAAGATCGCTATGTCTCGCAAAAGACATAGCACTCAAAGAGGAATATTAGAAATTCTTCCAGTTTAGCTGCTACAAATGTTCTACATACCTACACGTTCAACTTCAGTGCGCTTGTTTATCTGCTGGAACAACAGTATCATTCCAAAGACGCAAAGAAATATCTTTACGTGCACTTGTTGCAACGACCTTGTTACATTTTCGATACGTTGGTAGTTCATCAGAATTTTTAATCGGCGGAGGCAGAGAATTCCTGTTTGAATTCAATACAAACACCTTACATGGGTGCTCAGTTGTCAATAAAAGCATCAAATAAATTTGCTGTTGTTCGTTACGGCAACAGTCTGACAGGGAAACAAACGCGAAAAGTGTTTTTAACTGTAGCAGATCTTATATAACGATTTCTTTTAGGAAAGAGAATGCGGAATAGGGGAATTGTCATTTCTCTTTTACTTATTTAACATGTAATATTTAATATGTCTATTGGGAATCGTACTTAGATGTTAATTCTGGTACCACCAGTTGCTCAAAATACAGCCCATATATGTAAAGAAAATTTTATATAGCTACATAATTTCCAAATAATAAAAAACCTTTACCGTAATGCCAACAACTAGAGGCAATATTTCCAATAAGATAAGAGTTTTTTTTGCGTCAAACGTAAAGCTGTAAACAGCTCAATCCGTTACCGGTTGATTATCGATAATGCGGCACTCGTTTGAACACTGATTTAAAAAGCGATTGCAGTTATGAATAACAACTGAATCTTCAAGACTGGGGCAATTTGCCATGGAGTAATAATAATGTGCATAAAACTAAATTTTACCGTTCTTATCGGAAACAATGCAGCTAAATTTGCTATTGGATTTTAGTTACGGAGAGAATCTTCAAACGATGCTATATTATAGACAGATTTCTCCTTTTATAGTTATCTATTAGAAATAGTATTTTATAATTTGCATAACATTTTATCTGTATACCTGCTTAATAATATAATATGGTTAAAGTTTGAAAGAAAAATATCACAATATGGAGGCTTTACATCATAATTGAAAGGTATTTTTATATGTAATTAAGTAAAAGCATTAAATGGGGTATTACTATATGGGGGTTCGGATTCCATTTAAAATATCATTGTATCATCGTTGTACGATGGACCGGGGCTGACTTTTGTAGACAAAAAATTGTAAGAAGAAATCTAATGGGGTCACATCTGGAGACTTCGGGGGCCAATCTATTTTTTCAAAACGAAACAGCTAAAAAAATGTTTGCTACTATTGAATAGCGCGTATTCGCGAAGGGTAACTTATAGGGCGTCACATGAGAACGTGAAATTCCGCGAATATTATACTCTCGCTCAACAGTTGTTCATGATAGCTATTATATATAGTTATTGTATAGATCTGACTTTCAACACCCTCATTAATTTTCTAAGGTTTCTGTCTTTGTGTGTGGCCATTCTTCAAATATATGATTGTCCAGATTCGCAAACAGAACCCCCATATGAAGAACTCTCATGTCCTTCCAGAATAAAAGCTGCAACACAACTACTTTGAGAAAATAGTCAACGCAGAGTGTGCTTTAATGTGTCGGTGAAGCTTACTGAAGTGAAAATATTTGGTTTATGATACTTAATCTGAATAAGAATTAATATTGGGGTTTTTATAGCACATTGCAGAGCTGTTATTAAAGTGTGTTTCCATTGGTAGACCACCCTGTATAAAACTTTTCTTCACTTAATGATGTCCTACCTGACCCGTGAAATTATCCATTGCGGATACAGTTTGATCAAAACATTGGCGTAAATTGTAGATCGCCTTTACCGTTGATAGCATAGTGTTAAAATGATGATTCCATTGGTGAATTGTTGTAGGCAAGAGGCGGGAAATTTAAAATGTATGTGGCGATTGCAAACAATATTATTTTAGTGCAATTATAACACAATGTCGAAGACGCAATGCAATAGGCAGTGAGTTTTGGTCCACCCTGTATGCTCCAATAGCATAGTTTACTTTGCTTATAATAATTTGAATTTTGATCTACTTTGTGTTCTTACAAGCTATTAACACTTTTGTAACCTCGTATTAGTGTAAAATGACGCACAAATTTAAACCACACAATATTGTTATTCGGTTTACGCAGTGTTCAACAATCCTGTACGTAACGGTAAGTGCAATACAATTTTATTACCATATTTTGAACGTAAATATTTAGAAGTATCGGCGTACGGGAGATTGTTCAAACGTGTTCACCGATTACGCGGTCGCTTTTGCTAATTTTTTTCCAAGATGCTACGTCTAAGACAGCACAATAGGTTGTTAATTATTCTTTCATTGTATTTACGGTCAACAATTAGTCGGAAGACCCAGCAGAACGAGTTTGTTAGAAGTGCTAGCTTGTATTCCATTTTTGAAGCTAAAAGCCAAAGGAAACCTGTATAAGTTTGTTCTGGACTTTCATGGACATATTAGAAAAACATTTCTTGTTTCCGGTGCGGTTTCGTGAAAAAATGGTCGTTTAATTGATATTTAATTAAAATCACGTAAGATGCGCTTAGTAATTTCTGTATTGGTTCATTACAAACTAAATGCTGTTGTGATAACTGTTATCGTAATCATTCGGAAGAGGTTGCTTTAATCAGTATAAGAAAAGCTGTTTGCCTAATTAGCATATCTTGGTTTAGAAAAGTCAGATATTTACTTCTTAGTATTTTGAAAAGCAATCTCAGTAGATTGTAGATAGATAGTATTAAAGTCTAAAACTAGAGAACCCTCAAGTATTTCTACATTGTTAACTCGTTGAGGTATGTGTTTATATACATAAATATGAAAATTAGATCTACATGCCAGAAAAACTAGTTACATACATATACCAATGTTATATATCAATATAAAAACAGATAACTTAGTTAACATTGCAATATACAGGCAGGCCAATACAGGACGCTTACATTAGCATAGAACATGTAAACCCAATCCGGAGACGGAACTACAAATTATCAAAGATTTAATGTTTGAAAACAGATATAGTTGAAAAATGTGTATATCCTCTGAACACAGCGTTAAATTGCGTGCATTAAAATATGATATTATAGCATTTTATATCAAGAGATCCAAAAAAAGCTGATCCTCAGCGGGATGTGGAATAAAAAGTCACGTCTTTACTAGACTAAAGGAATGTTTATGTCAGATAAATTAGTTATCTTTTTTTTATACGAATCTGAGAGATTGTTAAAATGATTTTTAATACATTTCAAAGAGCATTCATTATTTGTTTGTTTGTTTTTTTATTCATTCTTTATCGAATCTTACTTTCGGAACGGCTTTTAAGTTGACGGAAAATGGACCTATTCGATTCCTCCCTGTTTTGTGGAATTCCGAGAGAGGTTTCCCAATGAAAT
>JABXWE010005879.1:0-40883 GCA_014611495.1 Limonius californicus | reverse complement strand
TATATATATATATATATATATATATATATATATATAATTATCTGTTTACAACGTTCTACGTCTTCCGGTACCCAGTCTTCATTTTTCTCTGTCATTCCACAGGTGTTCCTCTAATCCTCTTTCTCTCATTTCTTCATTATTGTCACTCTGCCAACTCTTTCTAGGCCTCCCTTGTTTTCTTCTTCCTCTTGGCTTCTACTGTAAAACCTGTTTAGGTATTTTCGTTTCTGGTATCCTTTGTACGTGTCTGAACCATGTCAATTATTTTTTCTAATTCGATTATGTGATAGTCTTTCCATTTTTGATCTACCTGCCGCTCTTCTCGAGAAGTTGATCCAAAGATCGTCTTTTAACATTTTCGCGGTTCTCTTTTTGATTAGCCATACTTCCGAGCTGTATGTTATTATACTTTTGAGGATAGTGTTGTATATTCGTTTCTTATTTTTCTTTCCCTGTATGTTTCATTCTTCGATTGCTTCGTTTAGTGCCCCGTTCCGCAAATGTATATTTATACCATATAAAATGAATATTTGACAATGTTGTACTTTCAAATGAAATTGCTGAAGCCTGGTCTGTTATTTTACCTGCATTTACAAATTCATTAAATGGTAACCAGGGATTACCACGCAACCTTAGGCGAGGCAATAACGTTATAACTTGACGGAAACTGTAACTATATAATACATTAAACACATTTAATCGAAGTCTTCCTCAAACAGAATTATGTAATGATTAATGAAAGTAGCATTATAACTAAATACTTAGTTTATTGAGATTTGTTAGTTATCCAATTAACGTCCGCGATTGCAGTTTAGTTAAATTAAGTTTGAAAACACTCAGTCTTGTGGGTTTATAGCAATTTATGTCATGCAGTATTTGACACAATTACACAGCCGACGGTCTCGCAGCACTTTCAAAATGAATTATTGTATAATACACACGCAATCAAATTTTATCTTTTATTTTGGGCAAATTCTTGCAAGCATTTCACGCAGTAAGTAGATTTCGATCTATTTATTTACCACAATAAATTTTGTCTGTTATTACGATTACGAATATTGTAACATGTCACATTAGAAAAATCCTCTAGGAAGATTTCGTTCCTTGGAGATAATTTGTTATGCACTTATTTTCAAAAAGCGTAAAATAATAACAACAGTAAATCGTATAATATATACGATTTAGCAAGCACTACTTTCGATACGGAAATGAATTGTACTAGCGAAAGTCTTTAATCATGAGGTTCTTAATGTGAGTTTTGAACCTTTCATCATCGTCTTCCATTTCTAGATGTACACCTCGCCTACCTGTTTTCCGCTATAGAAAACCACCAAATGCAAGGACATAGTACAGATTTATATGAAAAGCGAAGAATCTCGGTGTGCATTGTGCTAGAAATAACGATATCCTTGCTAATAATTTGTTATTTGATCTCTTGTTGCCTCATCACATCATTATTCTCACTCTCAGCTTCTTCTCAGTTACCGTGTTACTATGGTTTCTTCTCACGAGGTATCTTGCCCATTACCACTGGAGGATTGCCATACGTTGTGCTACGTCTTATACTCTTTTTTATTCTTATTACAATTGTTTGATTTTATCAAGTAAGAGCACTCCTAACATTGACCACTCCGTTTCTTTCTGCGTAATTTCCATTTTTTCATCAACACACGTTAGTTAAACACCTTGGTTTTGAAATTTTGAGCGAATGTTGAACATTTAACATGTTTCGCAATTTCTCGTGTGCAGCCTGAGCTAAAACGAACGTTTAATGGTATATCTATAGGTATATCTGTAGAAAAATGGAGACGCATACATATTAAAGGTTTTTATTTTTCAATAAAGTCTCCATGAAGTTTAATGTTACAATTTCCTTCCACGGACGTTATCCCCTGCTAAATAATTCTTTCAGTCGCCAAAGTATTTTTATAACTTTTTCCAGTAATTGTGCTCTTGTATGACATGAACTCTAAGAGCAATAATAAAGCTTTATTCCAAAACACAGTTTCAGTCACTTTCACAGTTTCCGTCACCTTCCCAGTCGATCGTTCCACTCTGAATCTGAACTTCTTGAGGGTTGGTGTAGTTCGATGCTTCCATTGCGAAGACTCAGCTTTTGACTCAGAATCTTTATGGTGGACCCACGATTTATCTTCTTTCATCAAACGTTGGTAAAAGTCTAGGTGCAGCAACTCCAAGCTTTCTTGACCGCAATAGCGTCCTTGTGAAGTGGCGTGAGTATTCAAGGAACCCACCTCGTGCTGGCTTTTGATGTTCCCAACTTCTCGTAAATTATTTTGTAAACTGTGCTAGCTGCGTCGCCCATTTCTTCGCTATCCGTCTAGTCGTCTCTCTCAAATCTTCAATTTTTTTGCACATTTCTGGTGAAGATGTCCAGTATGGCTGTCATCTTCAATCGATTCTCTACCCTACTTAAACTGCTTGCTTTAAAATTTCACTTTGTAGAATAAAGGAGCAGCCTCCGCCACGTCTTACCCTGTTGATACAGAGTTTGCAGTTCCAAGCAACTGCGCGGCGAACGTTGAATTTCCTACAAGTTCTTGAATAATTGTAGTCTATTCTATATGTTTTTAGTGCTCAAGTTTCCACGTTATTAAACGCTTCTTCAAAAACAATATCGGCGTTATTGTAGTCGTTCAAATTTTTGTTAGTAATTTATATACCTACATTCAACAGTAGTAAGACATTCAGCAGCAGCGAGATTGGTCGTTAGTTTTCAAGTCTTTTGTATTCCCTTTTTCGTGTACTAGTAGTACCACATTGGCATTTTTCTATGCTTTAGGCGTTGTTCCCGTATAAAGGCATCAACTAATTAAGGTTGCTAAAAGTTGTAAAAGTGTTTTCTTTTCCGTATTTAAGTCTAAATATTACTATTTCATTTGGATCTACACCCCTATTATTTTTTATACGTTTCACAGCTGTTTCTATTTCCTCTTCTTCTTTTTCTTCTTTTCATCTTCTTCTTCTGTTATATAGGTAAATACCTCTTTTTCTTCACGGTTCAGTGGATGACGATATCCAACTTTCCATCCATCCACCCTTTTCTTCATGGGTCTACTCGGTCTTCTCTTTCCCTTTGACATAAAATTCCTTGCTACGTTAATCACACATTCATTGTTTGCTCTTGTTACCTCGTCGTTTCATCTTTATACCAATTTTGTGATGTTTGCTACTCCACATTTCTATTTCATATTTATTTCTTCAGTGTTCTTTTATCATTTGGACTGGTGCTTCTGTCTGTGATAGGTACAGGTCTTCGTAGAATTACTCGATATATTTTAGCACGTCCTTGTGGCTATATGATGTGGTTCCGGTATCGTGGACTAGTTTTATAATTTTTCTCTTCCCTTTTTCTATGTTTCTTCTAAATGCCTTTGGCCCTTTGTTGTTTTCAATAACACTACTCGTTTTTACACAATACTCTGCTATATCTAATCTTACATGCCTTCTTATGTGTTTATTAATCTATTTTAACTTTTCTACCTGAGAAATTTGACTTGCCTGTGTTCCTTCTGGCTATTAATTTTCTTGTGCTTTCTGTAAGTTTAGTTAGTTAGTAGCCTTGTTTAGTTAATTCATTGAATGTGTTGTTTCCAGATTGTGAAACTTTTATGATAATATGTCTATGTGGATCTTACTAATTCGCAAGTACTGTTACATTTCTTAATGTTCTTACGATCGATTGTGATAAAATTCATATCGTTTTCCATAATTTCCATGGGGTTCCGCCATGCCCATTTTCTATGTTGTTTTTTTACAGAAGAGACTTCCAATTGATGTTTTTCAAGGAAGTTTACTAGTATTTGCTCTTGGGTGTTGGATGTTCCTATTCTCTGCTCACCGTCGCTTGTCGCTCCTTTCGTGTAATTACCAATCTGCGCTCTCTGATTAGTGGCGTGTAATAGGTTCTGTTTTTATTTTCGTAGAACTATTTCACTTGGTCTGGGTATGTGAATGACTCTGCGTATACTTGAATACTTTGGGGAAATACCTATTAGATAATATAATAGTATCGTTTATGACTCAGTTGGAGATATTCCTACAATGGAGTAGATATTATTAGTCCATTTTATGTGAATAGAAATTCCAACAAGGTTTCTATGGACATCATCTTCTCCTTTGTAGTATAGAGAGTTTACAGTTTTTGGAACCAATTATTCTTCTCCGCTTGTTCTTGCCTAGTTTAATTTAACTAGATTTCATTTAAAGGGTCTTAATTCTTCAGCCAGTTGTAGTAGCTTATTTTAAGTGTAGAGCTATCTAATATTGAGTCGCGGAAGGCACCTTGGTCTTCTACTTCTCCCAACAACTGACAATCTGTATAGATGTAAGGCAGTGACTCATAAATCAGGAACTACCACTTGTGGCATTCCAAGGTGGAACAAAAATTCGTTGGGGATGTGTTGTTAATACAATTCAAAACTTAAAATATAAGTGGAGCAAGTAGTTTCTAGCACTGTATTTTAGGGAGTTATCAAACATTCAATAGGTAGTCCTTTAGATGTTTTAATTGACATAGAATAATTTTTCCCGGTCTATCTAACTTTTTCCAAAAATTTCAACTGTAATTACTGTTTCTTCGAAGGCTGTATATTACAATAAATATAAAATTACTTAACGGCCTTTATGTAGTCTTATTTGAATAGTCACAAAGCTGTTGATGTTAAAAGCCACTACGAAAATGGCAAACATCCAAATAAAGAATAACACACAGAAGAGTATAGTTTTTAAATATGGTGAGAGTTTCTTACTAATTGTTAAAAGTAGAATTATTTATATTTTAAATGCCAAATGCAACCTGTAATGACTAATTTTAATCTGTATTATATTTCTGTGAATTTAGATATCCCGCAGCAGAACGTTTTATGATATGATATAATAGAAGTTGAAGTATTCATCTTCTTTGCCTTCATCGCTGAAAACAGCCATACGATTTTATTTTGCTAAATGTACTGCGACTTCACGTGCTCCACTCGACAGTTGTAGAGCATTACTGAAAGCCGCATCTGAACATAAATACGAACAGTCTCGTTTTAAGTTTCATATTATATATTCCTTGAAACATTTCAAACGGAGAAGTGATTACTCTAAAACAAAGGTTACTTGAACCGGACAGGCTTTAGAAAAGAGATCCGTACTTTACGTTCTGGGAAACAAAAGGAAAATCTTCTTTCATATCTGTAAACGCTTGCCAAAACAAGAATCTCTAGATCGTAATGCATTTGAGATAAAACAAAGAGATGCTTTATGTTCTGGACTAAGCGTAGGCTGGATGTACTTGATTTCTTTTCTTAAAATTTCACTGGGTCTGGTGGTTACTTAGATAAACTAAAACATATATGATAAAAGCAAAATATGCATATCCAAATATTTGTAAGAAGGACAAGGTCATCATCTGCGATCAACAAACAGTAGCAGTCAAAGAGCTAACAGTAATTTTATTTATAGATAATTCTAATATGCAATATTGGAATTCTAATAAATGTTACTTATAAAAGTATAAAATAATTTGTATCGTGATCGTTCCATCATGGCCGATTATCATATTATATGAAGTTTATTGTCATTTTAAATACATCTACATAGTGCTGAAAATTAAACTGCTCAACAGAATGTAAAAAATGAGTAAATCAACTTCAACGAAGTAAGGCAGCAAACAATTTACAAACTTCATTTGAACTTTACTTTATTTAATTTTTAATTACTGTTTCATAACAGTCCTCTTAACAGAACGAAAAGTCGGTCAAAATGGTATCAATTAGACTTTTTTTAATTAGTAGGGCCATTCCAGAGCTTAGTGTCAGAATTTTCAGGACCAGCTAGCGCCTTTGACCTCCTCAAAAATATGTGAGAATCTCTGACATATGTATAAATTCGATCTGAAAGGACTGTAAAATAATTTTACTTCTACTTACAAATCCGAAAGGCTTTGCTTCAATGCCGCAATGTCTAGGTTCGCGTATTGTCCGTTTTGGAAATGTAACATAAGTTTTCGAAACCGAAAAATACCCAACCTAAGTAATACAATGTCAGATTTAGGCATTGCAAAAGCTTCTTATGTACTTGAAGTTGAACAGATGTTGATTCGCAGAACCAGCCTAAACAAGTTCGTTGCTACAATTTACACAATTATGCAGCAACAGTGCTTACACCTATACCGTAAACAGCGTGGATTCTACAACTTGTTTCTTAATTCTAGTCAAATTTCTAAGGCGATTGCTGTGCTGGTCTGTTGCAATTCAATAAAGCTCAAAATGTATGTATATATGTAATGTTTGCCCAACCGAATTATATTTATAGTTCAGTTTGAATGTATTATCAACTGTTGTTCATATACGTATTTTAACTGGGCATATCAATTCTTTGCAAAACCATAAAATTTGAGTTTGAGTTTGTATTTCTTAATGTATTTTTTACTCGTTTTTATAATTAGTCAATGACTCTTTATAGTTCGTGTTACGATTGTTCAATCATCTTTAAATTAAAAAAGCGTTCAACATTTTCTATAGCGGCCAAGCAATTCTATTAAATGGTAACTTTTTTCATCTTTTAATTAAGTCACCAATATATATGTTCGACAGTAAATGTGACAGACACCCTAATATAACTGTGTCTTATCTTTGATTTAGCTGGATTGGCTCTGATCCTTTGTCTAAGTCGTTTATAGTTATCAGTTTGACGTTTCTGTATAGGTTTTGAACGACCTGATCTGAAATATTTAGGAAATCTGATTATTGTTTTCCATAATTTAAACCTGGTCACTCTGCGAAAGCTTTTTTTATAGTTGATACGGACTATATGTGGTTTATGTTGCTTTTATCTAATTGGCTTCTATGTCAATACTGCTTTTATGCACAAGCGTCCACTTTGAAATTAATTTTATTATTCTACGAGGAGGCGTCTGAAAGTTGTTGTTACCCCTCTAATGTAGATGCCACATCGGGACTTTAATAATAAGCTTATACATCGACAGTTATTTCTGTCTCTCCTGTTTCATTTTTTAAACGGGGGTTTCACTTTACTGACTGTCCACTGCTTTCTATTGTTTGGTTTTCTAAAATCTACTATTCTGATTTTAAGAAAGGTATCTCCATACTGCATCTACCTGTTGTCTCTCTGACTCAGGTTTGCTAATAGTTATAATTGTAAAAATCGGGGATATAATCGGGGTGTATTATAGAAAGGTGGCATACCTAGAGGTCCAAGACCCATACATTTATTTCAATTAATTTCTCTCTGACTTTAGGCTTTTAAACGATTTTTTCGTTTCTTCTACTCTGTCGCTTGGTTAACAATCCTGAGGATTGGTTTGTTGCAATGTTTTCCATTTCCACTGCTCTCTTTCGGGTGCCTCTAGTATAATACAAAATTCTTTTGCTATTGTAGACATCGTCATCATCATCATCAATCAGCATATAATGTTCCATCGATGGTGGAACGCCTCCCCTAACTGCTTCCATTTTCCACGATCTGCTGTATCTTCCATTCTCCAGCGTGTACAAGTTCTTCCCCGTGATCTTTTCCCTCTTCTCGGCCTCCACTCTGTCACCCTTCTGCTCCATATGTCGCCCTGTCTCCTCAGTAGATGCCCAGGCCTGCCACTTTAGTCTGGCGATACGAGTTACGACATTTTCCACTTTTGCTTTATTCTTTATCCACACGTTAGTTATACTATCTTGTAGTTTGGTTCCATGCGTCGCTGTGTCACCCTTAACTTATCCAAATCCATTTCTGTAAATGACCATATCTCCTGGGGCATAGGTGAGTATGGGAAGAATGCATTGGTTGTACACTCTTGTTTTCAGGCGTTGCTGGAATTTTGACTTAAATATGTCTTCCAATTTTCCGTATGCGGCCCACGCCAATCTTATTCTCCTGTTTATTTCTTCTTTTGCGAATTTGAGTTCATTGTTATTATTATTGTTGACACATCAGTGTTATTCTGTATTTATAATCCTTCTGGTTCTTTCACGTTT
This sequence comes from Limonius californicus, assembly GCA_014611495.1. Taxonomy (NCBI): domain Eukaryota; kingdom Metazoa; phylum Arthropoda; class Insecta; order Coleoptera; family Elateridae; genus Limonius; species Limonius californicus. The sequence continues at coordinate 32,886 of JABXWE010005879.1, read as the reverse complement.
AAATTATATCCAAGTTGTTCGAAGTGTTTCACCCGTTCTTTTGTTAGTAATATACTTATCATTGCTGCTTCCTCTTGTTTATTTTTCATATGATGTATCATTTTTTAACCATTTTGTCTCTCTGTATGAACCTGGTCCTGTACATCATGTATATATCTGCACGCTTTACGTGATCACGGTTTGGCCATTGTTCTTGTTCTTTTACATAGTTTTTCGCTTTCTCTTACACTTTCTGTTAGAGGTTTAATATATTTTTAAATCTATCGTATTCCTAATTTCAAATCTTCGATCCCCTTTATGAACGAGTTCGTTCCTCTTTTCTCGAAAACCTCAGATGCTATTTATTATGTAATATATTCTTGGTGTTTGACAACCCTTCCTTTCCTGTTTCATTTGCTTCTTTTGTTAGTCTTGTCTGATAAAGATGTTCCATATCTTCATCATGTAGGGTTTAATTTGCCTAACTGATTGTTTCTGTTTTCTAGTATTTTTTGGAAACCGAGTAGAATAGAGAAAACGTTAATTAAGATAAGCTCAAAGACGGAAAAACTGCTTTCCGCCCCAGTAAACAAACACAGGGTCATATATACACGATCAAAAAGATAACAGAACGAATGATAAATAAAAACAAGTAGATCTAATTAGTATTTGATGTCTTAAGACGGAATTTGATCAAGTATCAGGAGATAACAGTAGAGGATATACGACGAACTACAAATAAACACAACGCTTATAAAGAATAATCAAAAGTAAAAATAAAAAAATTGTGGGAGTAGTAAGGCTAAACCGACAAAAATTAAGAGAATTTAATATAGATAGCGACGATAAACAGGGAAACAGTTAGACTCCACTGCTGTTTACATAAACAAGATAATTAAACAATATAAAATCGAAATAAGGAAAAGAATAAGACTAGGGCATCATAACCTAAACGAGATAATAACCGAAGACATGTTGTAGGCACACGAAATACCAATAATGGCAGGAAACACAAGACCACACAAAATAATAATAAGCTAGAAGACAAAAGGATGAAGATAAACGCGGAAGCAGGCAAGATAGTACACATCACGAGAAAAAAAAGAAGAACTAAGCACGGAAGCAAAGATGTTCCTGTATAAAGTAATATATGCCCCCCCTCCACATTAATATGCGAAGCAAAATCTTGGGTACTGCTAAACAAATACCGATGTAAAACAAAAATGACGGAAATGAGATACCTACGAAGAGTGCTGGGCAAGACAAAAAGGAAGGTAAAGTTTACGGGGATATTCGAAGGTTCAGGTCCGCACCCAGCTGCTAGTTTAAGGTTTAAGACAGTTAGTGCCATGGTGCACTAACCTAGGGGTGGCGACGGTTTTAAACACTCTCCGTGGCACCAGGAAAGCAGCGTGTTAGCTTATATTTTCGATTAACCATCCAAGTTTAGACCGTGCGGATCGTTGCTTAACTTTGTGTACTATTTGACCAGTACTTGCACTTGTTTGCCACGCGGCTCCGTACTACAAGGGATAGAATCTTGTTCGTCTAAAACACGACCAATAAACAGCAAACAGAGAAATAGAACAGAAACAGGCAGTGGTGCGGACACATCGTGCGTATGGATAACACAAGATGCTTGAAGAAAGTCTGTCAAATGCGAGCAGAAGGATGAAGAACCAGAGGTAGACTTCGGCTGCAATGGGGAGACAACCTCAAGAGCCGGGTAGGAATAGCAACAAGAACATCGAGAAAGTCGGGAGAATGAGAAGAACATCAACAGCTATAGAAGATGAAGGCAAGACCCAACGCCTTAATGCATGAATGGGGATAGACCAAAAAGAGGAAAAAAGTCATGCTTGACTATATTAATACCGTGTCTAATTAAAGAGTAGTCGGAGCAAATATATGCCTTTTTTAAATTCATAGTCTTCTTATTCCTAGTAATATAATACCAGTGATACTTAGTAATATTCTAGCATGTTAATGTATAATACAAAGGAATCGAATATGGTTAAATATGACCAAAGTTCTTTAGATCCTGTCCGTTATTGGTTATTATTATTGAACCGCAGAAATGAGTAAATTTGATAAAGATGTGCCTAAGAGATACTCGAGCAAAGGTTAAGGTGCGGGAAATGATGTCGGAAGAATTCCAATTCCAGGAATGACTGCGACAGGGAGACCCATTATCAACAATGTTGTATACTAGACGGTACGAAAAATACCGATAAAAAGTGGGGAAACTGTCTTAAAAAAGAAACCGAAATTCCACACATCGTAATCATATCTAGAAAGGCCGGCATAAAAGAAACATTCCAATATCTGGAGGAGGCAGAAAATTACGATTCTGAGAATCAACTACAACATATCAAAGTTCATGATAGCCGGGGAGGTAAGCAGATCTAGAGATACAGTGAAACGTATTCGAAAATTTGGAGTCATTTAAATATCTGGATTCAATAGCTATATCGCAAAATGAGATTTCGGTGGATATTAGAGAGAAGAACCACAGATGTTTCGCTGAACTACAAACGAAAACTATGTAGAACGGTTGTCAGACCAACTGTAATATACCGTTCAGAAACATAGACACTCAACCAAAATTAAGAGAGCTAGTTAACGAAGATTCTGAAGAGAATTTTTGGGCCAATAGATACAAATTCGAACTCAGGGAGAGATATAATAGAAGTTCAATGATTGAAATAAAGGGTAATAGGGTAGGAAGGCTGAGGCATTTTAGAAAAGATGTAAAAAAACACTACAAGGAAGAAAACAGTTCTAGGAGGAAGCCCACGGTCGTGCTGCAATAAGGTGAAGACTGATCTCAGAACAACAGGAGTTGGGAACTGGAAAAAACTAACGGCAGGTAGACAAGAATGAAGAAAATCAGTGATAATGTGAAGAAAATGCAAGACTAACGCAGAAGTAACTAACATCTACTGTTACCATACAATCATTTAGAAAACTCCCTAGATAGGCCATGGTCCTAAAGGCCATGGCGCATCAATCCAGGGGGACCGACGGTTTTAGGTACTCTCAAAGGCACCACGGAAGCAGCGTGTTAGCTTAGATTTTCGGTCAGCCGTGCAAGTGCTGACCACTTAACTTTGTGTACTGTTTGACCAGTACTTTGCTTTGTACAAAAGTAATAGTATTATAAGTGTTTTTATAATTTTCGGCAGTCAAAGTAGAGGTATCACCGTTGAAGCTCTTTATATAGGTATTAACAGGAAAACAATATTTTCGTTTTTTTTTTCAGTATGACAGATGTTATGTTTCATGTTTAACTGTATATGTTAGTACTAACGCACTAAAATCATTATAAAAAGTTGTAGTAATGCAAACAAAACAAAACTATTTAATTAAACCCTGTGCTAAACATATGTTTAATAGATTTGCTTTTTCACTCTCTGTTCTTTATTGGTTCTATATGGTTGTCCACCTTCAACACTTCCTATTCTATCAATTCGTTAAATATAATAAAAGTTCCAAAGCATATTCCTTTTTTTTTAAATTTCCTCTTGTTTTTCGGAAATAAGATCTATTTTGTTAAAACTTTTGCTCCAGTCATGAAATACCGAAAGTTCATTCAATAATCCTTAACGAAACATATTATTATCTAGAATCTGTCAAAACCTACGTTTAGATGTGTTCGTTCTTGACGAAGTTTTATAATTATTTAAGTTACCTGATTCGAGTCGCCGAAATGGGCAGACCTGGCGGATGCGGAAACGACTGCCACGAGAACTACAATCAGCATGGAACGGGCGAGAAGTTGAGCAGTTTGGTTAGACATTTTCAAGCCTGTATCTGAAATGGAAGTTATTACAAGTTTCAAGATAGCGTGAACGTGGATATTAAGTCTATTGTGATAAGTTTGTGGCGATTATTAACACTTCGTTTGGTTGAATATAAGCAATGTTTTCTTAATGGCTATAGTTTTCTTCGACATTATCTTTAAAACTATTCAGTAAATAAACAATTCATGTGGAAGCCTTGATAATGATGTATTGTTATCTTTTACAAATACAGGCTTTAAAGCTATTATCGATTGCGATACATTATAGTTGTTGTTCAATTGAATCAAGCAGGAACATAATACGTCTCAATAAATTGGGATTTCAACTTTTACGCTTGATGTAAACTTTCAATTCTATACTGAATTTCAGGTTGAGAGTACAGTACGCGCTCTTATGGACTACAGTACTGCCAAATTTCCCCAGAAAGTTGTTTTCCACTAAACGTGCAGCCGCCAATCAAAATAAATCCTTCTTTCCTATTGCACACAGTTTATCTGCTAATAGCTTGCCCAAGGCGGTCTTACCTGTTACCTTTTCGTCAGCGGTTCTCAAACAGCATTTTATTACTGTTAATAATTTTTTCATTTATATCATAAATTAAAGTTACAAAACGCTGATTACCATTTCTAATAATAATAAATATTTGTTGTAGCTGACATAGAATTAAAAATAAATGTAATCAACATACAATACGATTTATAACTTGACAACTGTAATCACTAATGTATTGTTTTGTTTTTAATTATTGACTATCACCACTGTCCATTTCCGTACCTGAATATATTTAATTAATGCAGCAGAAGAATTAAAAAATTAGTTTGTTGTGAGTATCGAAGGATAACTGAAATATTCAATAACCATTAGCAGTTTCACATGTGACGTGATTTTTCAACCAATAACTTTAACAAATACGCTTTAGATAGCCTCCAAGAATGCAAGAACAATTTATTAATGTGTTAATTATATCTTAGCGGTTTTGATGCGCAAAAGTTAATGTCTATGTTACTATTATACAGCGAATTTTTTTTTTAGTATGCATTGCCTATGTATACTTTTAAAAAGAACTCGTCAATAACGCCTATTGTGTAGGCAACCAACTATACCGACAACTAAAAAACAGAAATAAACGCACGGTAGTTGTGAATTATTTGAGTATGAAGGTTATGTTGATGCAGTGTTTATATTAAATGAGTATTTCACCCTGTATATAGGACGCAAATGAGGACTTATTTGTTAAATACAAAAATCGACATGGTGATGTTTCTGAAAGGTCCGTGAACATTGTATTTCCTTTGTACAACAAAAATACGTCAGCGGCAAAGTGGTGTAATGGTCATCATAGGTGCCTTCCAAGCAGTTGATCGCTGACATTTTTTAATTATTATTTTTTGTTATAACTATTAATTATGATTTCTTCAACGTAGCATAAAATATTTAATTTCATTTCTTCGGCTAAAACGTGATTACTTTTAGTTCTTATTTTATGGGAATTTATTACGCATCGAATAGGTCTTTCTGGATATTTTACTGAAAATAAGTCTCTCACAGTTCTTAAGCTGTTACCATTCTGATACCACATTAGAATTTCCACTTTTTCGTTTTTACTGTACATGATTGTATAAAAAACGCAAGAAGACACTAAATAAAGATTAATTTTATTTTTCAACATTGAATTAATTTGATTGTTCCCGTCACAGCATGGTTTAGTTGTCTGTACGGTTGGTTGCCTACATAATAAGCGTAATTGACGCGTTCTTTTTAAAAGTATACATAGGCAATGTATACTAAAAAGAAAAATGCGTGTATACGAATATCATGTTGCGTAACAACTACAATCAGTAATATAGTAATGTTCAAGATTTATCCAAAAAATAGTTGAGAAGTTCTGGAATTATTTATTTAAGTTAGAACTGGTATTTAGCAGGAGATATTTGATAAACACCAAATATCTGCTAAGCGCTAGAAGCTAGAAGGATTCTCACTGCATTAATTGATTATACAATGCTTTCTTCTCCAGGACAAAGAAATATAATTTCAACATTTTTGATATTGAACATTTGATAAAAGAGGCGTTTTAGCTTATAATTCATAAAATAATTGGGTTTTCGAAGATCTGACTCTTCAGCATGATGAGCTTAGTTAAAAAATTTTAAACACACCTTCAACTTGTTTAGCAATTTTTTTTTATTATTACTGTAAATTGTATTAAACATTGCATAAAACTGAGGCAACACACATTACAGGAAAAAAATTATAACAACTATATTCATCGTCGTCAATTGACGCAAGACAGGTTAATCCGATAATAAGGGGCCTCGGTGGAGTACTGCGGGAACGCGTTGCCACTCGAGGGCACAGCGAAATGTGGCCCATCGGCTGGGGCGTTCGAATCTCAGTCGGGGCGACCGCATTTTGCTTAGTTTAGTTTAGGGTGTATGTTGCATGAATGTTTAGTGTATAAGGGACGCCCGCACCCCCCTGAAGTAATGTGAAAGTGCTTTCGAGGGGGGGGGGCGGTAGTATGAATGAATGAGAAAAAAAGGTTAATCCAATAAACCCTTGCTGTGTTTTTTGTTGTTTGTGCATTGAACTGAGCACCAGTACTTATATAAGGTGAAAGAAAGTACAGATTATTTATTGATTTTAGTTTTACGTTTAGCTAACAGTTACTAGTTTAAGCCTATATTGTAAGAAGTTCGATTATAATTTTATCGCGAAATCCGCAGTTCTCTATTTTTACTTACACTATGAAAAGTATAATTTTTGTACAAAAAATTCGACATTGGGGTTTCAGTGGAAATATTCGTGTGTGCTCGCCAAGTTACTTATTATATGTACAGCAAAGTAGTATGTAGTAGTATGGGCATAGAAGATATAATATTAATACCATAATATAATTATGCTTCATGATACGGCTTTAGGCAAACAGCTTTTTGTCATTATTTTAAATACACATCTTGAAGGGATGCATTTCTGGAAACTCGGGGATCTATTAGTTCTGGAAGAAGGGATGATAAATAGAACAGTTTTAGTTTGGGTAACATATTATTTAACCACATGTCGTTTTTTGTTATAATTTCTACAGAAATTCCAAGCGGAATCCATATTACAAAATGTCATATATCTTCATTGGCAATATTAAATTGTTCTTGGATTTGGTACATATATCGGCTATTGGTTTTCAGTTCTGATTTTCCATCCCCAACAACACAACAATGTTTTTGTTCGACATTCCCTCCACTGGTGAAAACATGCTAACCCTAAAATTTTATTTCTAAAATTACGATATCTCCTACCAATCCATTTGGAGAAGCCACTACAAATGGACATTTCTGGTCAACGAGTACCTAACTCAAAAGGGATTACTTCAATTTTGATAAATTTTTTAATCTCGTTTGCCTTGTTCTGGCATTTGATGGCTCGCGTATCTACAAACTGTAGAGGATGATTTTTACAGTATTGGTGGTGGGTCTCGTTTGTCGCAATTTGCACACCAAATTTCCAAATTTGGATGCACTCAAACTTTTTCGCCTTTTCCACCCACTTATCGAATCGATATTGTCCTACAGTTTCTTTTAAAACTCTCTGAATATTAGTACCAAGTTCTTTTATAGAACTTTCTGCCTTTTGAAGGAATACTGTTTCTGTCTTATATGGTATTTTTTCATCTACTAGCCAATAGTATCTGTTAGCTCCAGCAGAAGTTTCTTATAAGTGCATTTTTCTATTTCTTTGTTTTCTACGAAGTTCTAATCTAAGATTTTTGGTTTTAGAGACCTACATTTTCAGGGAGCGCTATAAATCACAGGCACCATGTAAGTTCTTTAAGTTGTTATGAGCGATTACTACAGCATTACATCAGCCTTGATATAATAGTCGAATGGCAAAATTAACTCTTTTTCCAGCTACCAAAATTTGGCTTTCAAAAATACAAAATTCAGAGGAGTTTAAAAAATGAATGGCAGCTCTTATTATGCCTCTAAGGTAATGGAAATGTTTAGAGTATTATCTTCAAGATTAGCATTATTTGGTGTACGAATTACCAGCCAAATAAACGATTAGTTGTGGGTTGCATCTCATCATCATCATCATCCCCCAGTCACCTGCACCCACTGTACTATATAGGTATTCTCTAGATCCTTTCGTGCCTTTCTATCTTGTGCATTGTTTACCCAGTTGCCTGCTATTCTTCGTACATCATCGCTCCATCTGGTTGGTGGTCTGCCTCTGCTTTTCTTGCTTTCCCTAGGTCTCCATTCTATAAGTCTTCTGGTCCACCTATTATTGGTCATTCGGGCTATGTGGCCTGCCCATCTCCATGTGGCTTGCGTGGTAAGTTGGATAATATCGATTACTTTCGTTCTCTATCTTATTATAGTATTGGATACCTATCTCTTTTCGTTATTTCCAGCATGGGGAGGGGAGTTGCATCTACCCCTTCCTATTTTAAAATCAGAATTCTTCTTGACTAAAGACCAGCCTTAACTTAGGGATCTTCTAGACTATCACTCACTGCCTAGAACTGGCAACAAGCGAGACCCATAAGGTTGAATTAACGTATTTTGTCCGTACTGTACTGGCAAGCTGGAATTTACTATAGCTCCTTTTTTACCAAAGGGTATCTTTAACACATCAAGTCACTGTTGCAAGTCGGCTGACCTAGCAGTTGTTCTAAAATAAAACTGGATTTCCTTGAAATATGTACCATGTAGGAACAGGAAATCAATGCGGTATTTAAATTTATATATATTGCCGCTGTTTGAGCAAGTTTGGCTGTGTTTTGAATAATCGATTTATTTCCAGAGTGTGCTGCTACGAATAAACAACCCATGGAATCCAAGTTAAAACTTCATCATTTGCTGATAAAGCCCTGTTAAATATTGAATTACCTTGCCTTTTATAACATCGACGATGAACATTATAGTTTTTAACGGTTAAAGCACTTGACATTTAAAGATATTTCGCAATATTCCTGTACAAAGAAGAAAGTAACTATATTAAAGTCTTGATGGATAAAGTTTTTGTAGAAACACATATAGACGCCAAGCACGACTTTCAATCAGAACTTCATATTCGAACGATAAGTAGGTAATATTAAAGGTCTTATCCGCTTTGCTCATGCTAGAAAATGTAACTAAGAAGTTTTAATAGACCAAATTGCGTATAAAATTCAGTTTACTCTCCGAGATTACGAAATACAAGAGCACTCAACATCTAAATTAGTCTGCCATCGTCGCATCGGGGTAAATTATTAATGCGTTAATAAATTTCAGCCACAATAATCTAATCATCAAAGTAATTCGCATTAAATTAGGAAAATTGCCGGTAAACCTACCGTGGAGACACAATTATGGTGGAAGTCTGAACCACAAAAATTAATTTAAGTAATAACGAACTAATCAGGCCTTTGAATACAAACAAGTAGAAATTTCCTCGTCTATTCGTGTCAGAAAGTTTTCCGAGTTTAATTGAGAGGCTCTTAATTAGCAATACCTTAAGCACTACAGAAGCACGCAAGCAATTTAGGAAAATTCCAGTATCTCTTTTAAATAAAATCCCGAAATTTATTTAAAATTCCTAAAATGAAGGCTGTAATTAATTTCATGGTGTTTTTACGCAGGGCTTCAAATAAAAGTAATTTAATATGGAATCTGTAGAATACGGACGTTGAATTGGGAAAGTGTGCAACTTTACAAAATATATAAAGCAGATAGCACTGAATCTGATGGAAATGATCATAACTTCTATAATTTAAATAACAATTTGGGTAGTTAGTTGCGAGGAAGGTTTCGTTATGTTGGCTCGGTGATCAATATTTGACTTTAATATATTGTAAAATCCTGCTGAAAAATTTCAAATTTTCGCTAAACATGTAGATACGAAATCAAGAAGAAACGAGGCAGCGGTCACGATTGCAAGAGAATAAACCAGGACACTTTATAGCAATTACGTTTAAATTCTACAACAGTGTTATAATAACTACTGTAGTATTAGTATTGTTATTTATTTATTATACAGTTTTATATTCATTACGCAATGTATATTTTATTTAAAAGTTCAAACGGATGCAAATTTCTATGTACTCAGGAAAATACTATTATATAGAGCTTGAAAGTCATTCTAAGTTTAATAAATATAAATAAAGCTTAAAACATTTGTAAACACAAAATTTTAGAAACAGCCGTTTCGTCTCACTGCGCCGGCCTCCTCTCTTCCACGCATTTCTCCTTAGCGTTAATTTAGAAAACGTGAGGAACCTACAGTTTAACGTAGAATCCGAAGGGCAGAAATTCCAGAGAAGGTTTTCAGAATTACGACCCCACCGTTGCCAAGTAGATTGGGGAATTGTGTCATGTGGGTTGCAGCATAATCGAACTAAAGTCATATTAGACATTCTGGCGAACGCTCTGTCAATTGAGATAACAATTAAGTAGCTTACATATCAAGGAAATTTAATGGGTGTTTTTGGAAAAAAGATGAGCAATATTGAAGTTTACAAAACTTTTCTAACGATCGTTCAGTAGACGCGTAAGCCGAGCCCTTTTAGAACATTATATTTTTATCAAACCTCCATACCTAAAATATCAGTGACTTGAAATCAAGCGTTTCAGAAGTATTGATAACGACGGACAGATCCACTGGGAACTGACTGAAATATCTTATCTTTTCAGTTACAATTATAATAAATGATTCGTCATAGTAGTTATTCTACACGAACTTCCCTGTTCATTTTTGAATATAGAAAGTATATACGGATACTATATAATTTTCGTTTCCGGCTTATTTATAAATATATTAGCATCGCTATGGAAATTCGTAATATATGGAGCGTTACATTCTAATAGAAGCTAATACCCACGTGATACCTATTTAGGTCTTTTGAGGTTCTGCATTTGGCTCAGAAATATTTTGTTAATGAACGAAAAAAAAACGATTCTCTGTACGACTTTTCGAAATGTAGTTCTTGTACTGACACAGTAAGAAGAAACACAATTTAAGTATCACGAAAGTGGCCGATATTTATTCACAGTAACCTACATTTACTTTAATAAACTTACTGCAACATACTGAAAGTTTCTGAAAACTGTTGGCAAAGGAGCCCGAAGAAAGTATTTTCAATACGGCGGTTAATATTTTAAGGTCCAGAAATCGTTTTAAAAAGAGAATATATTCTGGTGATGCCTTAAAAATGTCTTGTTTTATAAGAAATAACTATTCATTGAGTGCAGAATGGGCAGGTGCATTGTATGTAAGAAAAGTTAAACATCCTTTTCTCTAAATTGCAGTAACACTGGATAAATACACTGCAATAATCTCTTTATCACTTTAACATAAATGTATCATTTCTGGTTTATTCTTCAGGTTTAATTATTTATAGATAACATCCTACTTATCGAAAAAGTTAATCAGTATAGTTTGTATTTGTATTTGCAAACGAAATGTTTTGGGTCTTTGCGATGGTTTTCCACACCATTGCATCCTCTGGTGTTTAGTCACACGATCGTACTGAAGCGCCCATCATCCACCACTACAGACATTTCACTCAAGAATTGTAGCTACAAGTGTGTGCACCATTCAATATTTTTCTGTTTTTACTCATCGTAAGAATATGCGAGACAAACTATGCATAGATTTTTCACTTTCTTAGATCTTTTTCTAAACTTGTCTTCTTATTCATGTTTAACCCATCTGTCATCATTCGGAGTTTTATTGCTACAATTTTGCGAATTCTTGAGACCGAATCTGAATTTCCAGAGATAGAAGGATGCCCGGCAGTCGCCCCATTTTGAACATGCTCTTCTATATTTTTGAAACATTTAAGCCATTCTGACACATTGGTAGAACTGAAGGTTTTATCACCTTTCAGAGTTTTGAACATACGATAAATTTTGTGTAAAAATTCATTTTTTATTTTAAACAAAAGTTTTAATTTACTCGTTGCTCCACGACCACTGATATATACATGATGTACGCACTAGCGTCCTGAGCTGTAATTAACCATGACCTATATGGAGAAAAAAGTTGGAGTTCTTGAAACAATTTCTGCGATTCTCACATTGGGTTTAACCTCAAAAATTTTGTGCATTTGAAATTCTATCTGCAAAGGCTTCTAAGCAACCTGCAGCTTGGATTATCGAACGGCTGGCGTTTCAATAACAAGGCGTTAATGTCATAATTTTCAAAAAACCATAGTTATCTTGTTTTTCAAGCTTAGAAAATTCGAGAAAAGATGATTGTATATGAATTAACACACCGTAGGGGATTTCAAACTTATGTTCTATTTGACTACAACACAATTATATAGGTCTAATTTTCATTTCCGCTTGGGAATTATTCAAAGTTTTATTACAAACTGCCTACGTTTTTCGTTTTCTGCAATGCTTAAGCATTCATTTTCGTTAAAATCACATATTATCGCCAATACAATGTATCGGAGCCCAAGATATTTCTTTTACAATTCCGGAAATGTGTTGAACGAAAACATTAGCTTCTATACTAACAGGAAAACAATATATCTTACCACGAATTATGGTTGTTACACAATCTTTATTTTCAAATTTATTTAAAGTTTAACGTTTACTTTATAAATATTGTAATAAGTTAATAGAAATGTTCCTCTATACAAACATAATAGTCGTATTCGAAGATCTTGGATTTTCTGTTACCCATGTACCAAATAACGTTCCCTTTCCATTTGCCCGCACTATTGTAGCCAATCGGAAATAACTGGCTGTCTGGGTACCAGTTTATAATCCGGTAAGTAACCTACATGATTAAAATTAAAATATACACAACTAATACAACATTGGAAGATATACATTAACATTCAATGGCCATTCCATTGGCGGGACTGCATTAGAGGCGAATAAGTCCAATCCAAACCATTGTATACGCAACATTTCCCGGATGTTAATGGGAAATTGTACTGCAGTGAGTTTGTACTGATTACTTTTAAATTGATATGCAGTCACAAACATCTAAAATGGCAAAAAATAAAAAATAATACTGTTATTGGAAACCTTGTTACCATGCTCTCGTCGGTAAGTTTCGTAAAGAAACGCATGGACATATTTAATGCTTTCACGGTTCTGTTGTAGACAAACACCTTTATCGAGAAATCTGCTAAAGACTTGTTTACATAATTCATGTCGGCCCTTTCCTGAATGACCTTATAGCCTTTATTATGGGTGAACTGAAAGCAAACGCACTTTCGAAAACAAGTCTTGCAGTTAGAACGAACGCACCTTAGGAGAAAAATCTAGAAGATCAGAGTTGATTAACACAAATAAAGAAATCGTTGCCAAACATAACTTTGCAGCTCTACAGTACATTGTTTCAGAATTTAACGTATAAAACTGCTTGTTTACAACAAAGTTTGGAGGCGTCCTTCTCGCTAATATCTAAATTATCTACAGTCAATATCAAAATTAACGATACATGTAAAATTTGATGTAGGAATATTACAGTTTTTCATGTCCAGCAAAATGCACTATAGTATGCTATTTTGTACCTGGTATCATGATGCTGATTTTTGTAGTGAGATTGTGAAGAAGTAATAAAATGTTCATCTACAATAGATGGAGGAAGTATATATGTTTCTGAGACTGATTCAGGAATGTTTAAGGGTGCTTTTGTACGAGTGTATTATAGGAGGTTATATTTATTAAATGAACCTTAGTTATTCTGTTTTATAAAACAAATAAAAATACAAAAACAAATTCGTAGGATTTAATACAGATTACTGTAACACACCTTTTTTGTTCATTCATTTATACTATAGTTCACCTCCCTGAACCGCTTTCGCATTACTTCAGGGGGGTGCGGGCGTCCCTTACTAAACATTCATGCAACATGCTTCCTAAACTTAACTAAGCGAGATGCGGTCGCCCCAGCTGGGATTCGAACGCCCCAGCCGATCGACTACATTTCGCTGTGTACTCGAGTGGCAACGCGTTCCCGCACTACTCAACTGAGGCCCCACTCTAACACACCTAGACGAAAAATACTAAACTTTACAACGAAAAACTGCCGAAGAAAGCAATTTGAAGGGAGGGCCATTCCCAGAATATATTAAGATATCTTCAATAGACTAGAAAAACACAAGAATTATTTGCAAGGGTTACAGAGAAACAGCGGTGCCCAATAGATTTAATAAAATATTCAGAGGAGTTATCAGTATTGAGCAGCAGCAGAAAAAGGATAAATTAATCCGATCCAATTTTTGTGCGGGAACCTCGTGTTTAAATAGAGGATGTAGATGGTACGTAGTGATATTTGGGGCATGTAATGCATGGAGAAATATAAGGAAAGATACGTGGTAAGAGGGACATCGGAAGATGCAGAACATCGCGGTTGTGCAATTTGAGAGAATGGTACAACTGTATCTTCTCTGAGCTACTTGTTAACTTCCGATAGGCTAATCAACACAAAGCAAAAGAAGAAGTAGAAGAAGAAGTGATATTTAGAAGAAACCATGGATAATATTATCAGATTTCTTCTGTTGCTTAGCTACTCCTGAGATGTTTGATCTAATCATCGCATTTAAAAAAATTGTTTCGCTCAGTTTGCATCAATTGAGACAACCACAAGGGTTGCTCATATGTTGGTTGTGTTGCTATTTCCTAAGAAGCTTCCATAAAATGAAGATCTAGGTCCAAGCGAAATAATACTGACGTGATTAAAAATAGAATACAGAGGATAATATAACGTTGCTCTACAAATACTAACACCTTAAGGAGACCCTAACACGACCTTGCAATTCAAACTTAAATGTAACTTTCATATCGTCAATCCATTATATTTACTTCTTTGTTTTTGCCTGGGTGAGAGTCGTCTAGCTGAATGTTTTAAAGCGAAGTGTAGCCAATGTAAATGACAATGCATATAATACACAAAAAAAGAAAATTTCTTGCAGAGTCCTGACATACTACTGGATTTAAAAAATTAGGTTTATTTTGATATTGGGGTTGTGTGCATTATATTCTTAAAGGGAGGTACTTTGTAACAAGGGGAAAAAGACAATCAAATCCACATATATCATAAATACTGATTGATTTTACTACATTTTTCTACTGGTTGGCTATATTTTATGATCAGTTAATATAATAATAATAAAAAAATAATGCCCAACAGTAGTTCTTCTTGCAAAAATCGAACATAAAGCGTCCTTCAAAGGCCTTTCCATAAGAAAAGGTTCGACAACTTGGTCATTAGAGATTAGACAGATTATATTAAATTATTAGTAGAGATTTATAACGGGTTAGTTATTGCAGTTTGAACTTTCAGTCTATGATCTTCTGTGCAGCCCCAATCCGTTCATAGTAGATCTGTGCCCTCAACTAGTTGCAGGATATATTTTACGAGCTTCTCATGTGTGAAGATTGCTTTACGGAATGTTCCGCCGAACAATTGCTGTCTCTAACGGTAAAGTCCTGGACTGTCGAAGATCATGTTTGAGGCTTTCTCCTCCTCTTCTCCATATAGTCTACAACGTGTGTCTCCACTATATGGCGCCAGTATTACGTAGGTGTTTTCGCAGCTGGTAATACCATGTTGTAAGTTTTACCAGTCATCTAATCTCAGCTCGATGGAGGACGTCTGTTGTAACTCTGCGAGAAGGCATTTCAATTATTTCCTGCAGCAGTTTTTGATCCCTAATTTGCTTACCAGCTAGAAATATGTTGTGTAACGGTCAACTGCTTTGTTTGGGTATAGCGAATGCAGGTGCTGGCCTTATAAACGGGGTGGATGTTAGAATTTTCGCCAAGGCATCTTATTTTTTACTTGCCTCCATCCCTGTGTGCCAAAGCACCCATTTGAACTGAACTACGTTCTCCTCACACCGAGATGTTGAGTAGTTCCGACATTCTCTCGTTAGTTTAGAGTTTACACGAGGAGATTCAAGTGCTTTGGACGTTTCTTGGCTGTTAGATGGGATGTTGATGCGTTGTTGGGTGTACCCGCCTTTTGAATTCTCCTGAATCTTTTGTATTATTGCAAACATTTCAGTTTGGCTTTAGTTCCTAGAAGTACATTGATGTTCTCTTTTGGTCTTAGGCCATATACTTTGGTCCTGGCGCCTTCTACAGGAGCGTTCTGGGTACCAGACTAGCGCCCGTGGCAGTTGAGATGCGGTTGCTTGGGCCCAGTCACTGCGATCATGTCTTACAGTGAATGGTTTTTCAAAGAAGTATTCTGGAAGGATGTGCCGGTATCCATTTGAAGGATGTAGTTAGCTGATACCTGATAGAAGTACACTGATGTTCTCTTTTGGCCTTAGGTCATATATTATGGTTTCAGTGGATTCTACAGGAGTCTTCTGTGTACCAGACTAGCCCACTTGGCAGTTGGGAGGCGGTTTCTTGGGTCCAGGCACTGCGATCATGTCTTACAGTGAATGGTTTCTCAAAGAAGTATTCTCGAAGGATGTTGCCGGTATCCATGTGAAGGATGTCATTACCTGATACCACTTTTAGTATTGTGTCCACATCTGTCCTAGCTGCAGTTTCTGAAAGCTGTTGGCAAAGGAGTCCGAAGAACGTATTTTCAATCCGGCTGTTAATATTTTAAGGACCAGAAATCGTTTTGTTTTGAGAACAGTTTTCACTTTTAAAATAGAGAATATATTCTGGTCATGCCAAGCCAAGGGAATAGGGTGTGAAATTAATCTTAAAAATGTCTTGTTTCATTAGAAATAACTTTTCCTTGAGTGCAGAATGGGCAGGTGTATTGCATGCAAGAAAAGTTAAATATCCTTTCTTCTAAATTTCAGTAACACTGGAGAAATGCACTGCAATAATCTCTTTATCACTCCAACATAAATGTACCATTTCTGGTTTATTTTTCAGGTTTAATTGCTTATAGATAACATAATACTTATCGAAAAAGTTAATCAGTATAGTTTGTAGTTGTATTTGCAAATGAAATGTTTTGGCTCTTTGCGATGGTTTTCCACTCTATTGCATCCTCTGGTGTTTAGTCTTACGATCGTACTGAAGCGTCCATCATCCACCGCTACAGACATTTCGCTTAAGAATTGTAGCCACAAGTGTGTGCACCATGCAATATTTCTCTGTTTTAACTCATCGTAAGACTATGCGAGACAAACTATGCATAGATCTTTCTTCTTATTCATGTTTAACCCATCTGCCATCATTCGGAGTTTCATTGCTACAATTTTACGAATTCTTGCGACCGAATCTGAATTTCCAGAGATACAAGGACGTCCGGCAGTCGTACCATTTTGAACATCCTCGCGTACATTATTGAAACATTTAAGCCATTCTGACACATTAGTAGAACTTAAGGTGTTATCACCTTACAGACGCACTAGCGTCCTGAGCTCTAACTAACCATGACCGCCATGGAGTAAAAAGTTGGAGTTCTTGAAACCATTTCTACGATTCTCACAGTGGGTTTTACCCCAAAAATTTTGTGCCATCGAAATTGCAATCTGCAAAGGCTTCTAAACAACCTGCAGATTGGATTATCGAAGGCTGGTGTTTGAATAACAAGGTGTTAACGTCATAATTTTTAGAAAACCATAGTTGCCTTATTTTCGAAGCTTTGAGAGTTCGAGAAAAGATGATTGTATATGAATTAACATACCGTAGGGGATTTCATACTTATGTTCTATTTTACTACAACACAATTATATAGGCCGAATTTTTATTACAAGCTGCCTACGTTTTTCGTTTTCTGTAATGCTTAAACGAGCATTTTAGTTAAAATCACATATTTTTGTCAATACAATACATCGAGCCCAAAATAATTCTTTTACAATTCCGTGAAATGTGCTGAACGAAAACATATGCTTTCTATACTAACAAGAAAACAATATATCTTAGAACGAATTATGGTAGTTATACCATCTTTATTTTCAAATTTATTTATAGTTTAACGTTTACTTTATAAATATTGTAATAAGTTAATAGAAATGTTCTTCTATACAAATATAGTAGTCGTATTCGAAAACTTGCATTTTCTGTTACCCATGTACCAAATAATGTTCCCTTTCCATTTGCCCACACTATTGTAGCCAAACGGAAATAACTCGCTGTCTGGGTACCAGTTTATAATCCGGTAAGTAACCTAAATGATAAAAATTAAAATATACCCAACTAAAGCAACATTGGAAGTTATACATTAACATTTAATGGCCATTTCATGGGCGGGACTGCATTAGAAGCGAATAAGTCCAATCCAAACCATTGTATTCGCAACATTTCCCGGATGTTAATGGGAAACTGTACTGCAGTGAGTTTGTACTGATTACTTTTAAATTGATATCCAGTCACAAATATCTGAAAGGGCAAAAAATAAAATATAATACTGTTATTGGAAACCTTGTTACCATGCTGTCATCGGTAAGTTTCGTAAAGAAACGCATGGACATATTTAATGCTTTCATCGTTCTGTTGTAGACAGAAACCTTAATCGAGAAATCCGCTAAAGACTTGTTTACATAATTCATGTCGGCCCTTTCCTGAACGACCTTATAGCCTTTATTATGGGTGAACTGAACGCACTTTTGAAAACAAGAGTTTTACAGTCCGAACGAACGTACCTTAGGAGAAAAATCTAGAAGATCGGAGTTGATTAACACAAATAAAGAAATCGTTGCCAAACATAACTTTGCAGCTCTACAGTACATTGTTTTAGAATTTGACGTATAAAACTGCTTGTTTTCAAGAAAGTTTGGAGGCGTCCTTCTCGCTAATGGCTAAATTATCTACAGTCAATATCAGGATTAATGATACATGTAAAACTTTATAGAGTGTGACAATTTAAAAACTTACAATGGGCTATATATCACAAACGAAAGATGATATCAAAAAATGCTCAAAACCGTTTGTAGGATAGGAAGGGGGAACTAAAATGACATAAAAAAGAACTCAGCCCCATCAACCCCCTAGGCCCCACCTACTCCAACTAAAAAGTTTAAATAGCAAACCCCTGCTTGTGATACATCATTGAAAAGCCTATAAAAAATGCTGTCCAATGGTATAAATAATAATTGTACAGGGTGCATCAATAATTACCAAATTAATATTTAACAATTTTAAAAACAAACATACCCTACTTGTGATACAATGTTAAAAAGCTCTAAAGGCCAATAAAACTTTATTTTCAATGATAAGTGTCCGTAGGTACTTTTTGTTGTTAAATAAAAACTTTAATTTACCGTTTTTGCCAAACCAGTTGTAAACTGCAAACATCTGTTTTTTGGGTTCTATTGCAGTCCATAGTTTGTTTGTTTATTTGAGACATTTAAATGTCATTAGTGTTTACGATCGGTACTGTCATTCAGCTGTAGTTGTCACGATGGTTTACGGTATACCTGAACGTGTGGAGATAATTTTCATATTTGGCTCCCAGAACCAGTGTTATTTACGAACAGCTCAAATATTTAATGAGAGGCATCCGGACAAAAATGTAAGTCACGTGTACATCCGCGATTTAGTTGAAAAGTTTAGAGAAACGGGATCAGTGCAAAATAAAAAAAGGGATGCCCCAAGATTACTGAATGAAGCAAGCCAAATTGAGGTCCTTGGACAATTTGCAATAGATCCTACTGCATCAACACGTCAAGTATCTGCAATGACAGGACTATCACGTGAGTCGGTAAGGAAGGTGTTGAAATTTCAGAAGTTTCACCCGTACAAAATGCAAATTCTTCAAGAACTAGGCGATGATGATCCAGACCGACGAATTCAGTTTTGTGAACTCATGACTGAAAGAATTCGCGCTGAACTTAGACTATTAAAAAATATTTGTTTCACTGATGAATGTACTTTTATGGTGAATGGTAATGTAAATAAACAAAACTGTCGGTACTGGAGTGATGCGAACCCGCATCGATTTAGAGAAGGTCACACTCAATATCCAGAAAAACTGAATGTTTGGGCAGGGATATTAGGCGATGCTTTAATTGGCCCCTTGTTTATACCAGGCAATTTAAGTGGCGAAATTTATCTGGATATGCTGGAAAACACCATCGAACCCTTAATTGTGCATGACTTAGAGAACCAAAGGGACGACCAAGGCAATCTAGCTCTAGACGAAGAATTGCTGCACTTCCAACAAGATGGAGCACCTCCTCACTATGCAGCTGCAGTAAGGCACTGGTTGGATACTAATTATCCGAACAAATGGATTGGAAGGAGAGGTCCTATTGAGTGGCCACCGAGGTCGCCCGACTTAACGCCACCTAATTTTTTTCTATGGGGTTACCTCAAGACAGTTGTTAATAAAACTCAACCTGCGTCACTTGAGGAATTGCGGGAAGGAATTACTCAAGCTTGTCGCGCTATTACCAGAACAACATTTGTCAAAGTTCGTGCAGAATTTGAAAATAGGCTGTATTATTGTTTACAAAACAACGGAACCCGCTTTGAACATTTACTTCATTGACATTTTTAACAAATTTGTAGTTCAACAAAAGCTTCATTAAATTTTCCTTTTAAGGTAAGATTTCAGAATTATTGATTCACCCTATACAATTATTATTTATACCATTGAATAGCATTTTTTATAGGCTTTTCAATGATGTATCACAAGCAGGGGTTTGCTATTTAAACTTTTTTAGTTGGGGTAGGTGGGACCTAGGGGGTTGATGGGGCTGAGTTCTCTTTCATGTCATTTTAGTTCCCCCTTCCTATCCTACAAACGGTTTTTAACATTTTTTGATATCATCTTGCGTTTGTGATATATAGCCCATTGTAAGTTTTTAAATTGTCACACTGTATATACTAGAAGTTGTAACGACCTGGTTAAGGTGTCAAAGGCCGCTGGTGATATATATTTAAAAACAATATTTAATCTAAAGAAAGGAGCAGGAACTGAACAGAGCTGTTGATAATCTAACAAAGGCTATCCACAACGCTGCATGGCAAGCCACCGTTGACTCGACCAACGCAAAAATAAAGGAAGAACCCCCAATAATAGTTAAGCAAAAAATAGCCAAAAAGCGCAAAAGCAGAAAGTTGTGGCAAACTACAAAATCAGAAGAACACAAAAGGAAATTCAACAAGGCTACTAGAGAATTAAAACAGCTGCTCCTTAATCTAAAAAACCAAGGAATCCAACAATATTTCGAGAACCTGGCTGGATTTTTCTATGTGGAAAGCTGTAACAAAGTTAAATAGACCACTACAGACAGTGCCACCTATAAGAGATGAAAATAACAGATGGACGAGGAGCGACAAAGAAAAAGCTGATGTTTCTGCAAATCACCTTAAGAAGGTATTCCAACCCTTCCCACCAACCCCCACTCCAGAAGAAGATGCAGAAATCCAAAACTATCTTGATGCAGCCTTCCAACTCTCACTTCCTATCAAAAAATTTAGAGCGAGTGAGGTAAGATCAGTCATCAGAAAAGAGATCAACAGCAGAAAATCCCCTGGGTTTGACTTGGTAACTGGGATAGTTTTACAAGAAACATCCAAAAAATGCCTAGAAGCCATTACACAGATTTTTAATGCCATCCTCAGACTGGGCTATTTCCCAAGCCATTGGAAAGTAGCCCAGATCATAATGGTCCCAAAGCCAGGAAAAGACGCACACTTGCCATCATCATATAGGCCCATTAGCCTGCTACCAGCTTTGTCGAAGGTATTCGAAAAATTATTCCTAAAGCGCCTGAAGCCAATATTGGAAGAAGAAAATTTAATCCCCAACCATCAGTTCGGATTCAGGAACCTACATGCCACAATCGAACAGGTCCACAGAATTGTAATGAAAATTAACAACGACCTGGAAGGGAAAATATATTGTTCGGCCGTCTTCTTAGATGTGAGGCAAGCGTTCGACAAGGTCTGGCACGACGGCTTACTCTTTGAACTAAAAAACACTTGCCTCACACTTCTACCAGATCCCCTCAAGTCATACCTCTCTAATCGTTACTTCCTGGTAAAACATCAAGAAGAGTATACAGATCTACATCCTATAAAATCAGGGTAGCGTTCTGGGTCCCGTATATATCTAATATTTACGGCTGACCTTCCTACTACAAGACTTACGACAACGGCCACATTTGCGGATGATACCGCAATACTTGCTTCACATGTCTACCCCGCTGCAGCATCTAGAAACCTACAAATTAACTTAAACAAAATCCATGATTGGCTCAGGAAGTGGAGGATAAAGGTAAACGAGGCCAAATCAAACAATTTCACATTTACCTTGAGAAAAGAGACATGCCCGACAGTTACTCTCAAGTTTAAATGGACAACCAATACCGCAGACCGATGATGTGAAGTATCTCGGTATACATCTAGACAAAAGATTAACATGGAGAAAGCACATCTTTACTAAGAGGAAGCAACTAGGGTTGAAGCTTAACAAATTGTATTGGTTGATGGGAAGGAAATCCTAACTCTCAATGGGAAACAAAATCCTAATTTATAAGTCGATACTCAAGCCGGTTTGGACTTATGGGCTCCAACTCTGGGAATCTGCAGCGAACTCAAACCTCGAAATTATGCAAAGGTTCCAGAACAAGGTGTTAAGAATTATAGCCGGTGCTCCATATTATGTGCCAAACTATGTCATACATAAAGACCTCCAAATTCCTACCATTCAAGAAGAAATCAAAAGTGTGAGTGTAAAATATCGTGCCAGTTTAACAAACCATTCTAATATTCTAGCCACACAACTATTAGTGGATATGGGTGTCAGACGAAGGTTAAAGCGTTTCAAGCCCTCAGACTTAATGAACAGATTTGACTAGTGTCGTGTTTGCAATTTATCACTGTTAGTTTTAACAAATAAGCATGTAGTTATGTTAGTTTTAGTAAAGAAGGTGTTTCACTGGAAACATCTTCACATGTCATTACATTAAGCAGTCATACCAATTACTTATTGTCTAACTAGACAGATTGTAAGATAATAAAAGTTATTATAAAAAAAGAAAGGATTCTGTAAGAGAGAGCCGGATACATTGAAAAAATGCAGTGTACATACCATACGGTTTTCCTTACATCGACAGTATGTTTGGAAAACATATATACTAGAAGTTGTAAGGGCTTTGTTAAGATACCACAGGCCGCTAATGATATATTCAAAAAGGATGATGCAAGGGTAACAGACATCGTATTGTATCTTCTGTGGAATGTTGATTTATAGTAATAACAACATTTAATCGAAATAATAAATTTCGTAAGGCAAAATGGGATACATATATTTAAAGCACTGCGCATATAAATCAGTTTTCTTTACAGTAAAAAATATGTTTACAAAATATAGATATCCTGATTTGTAATATCATTGTTGAGATACAACATATGGGTCTACGGTTACTATATTGTGATACAGATATGGTTTTCATAAAAAGGAGAGTAAATTTAAATAAAATATAGTTATTTGTTTAAATAAGAAACTTCTTCTATTTAGAGTGCTTTATCTCTTACGATACGTAGCGACCTTCTGTCTTATGTCTGTGTTGCGCTGTTAAAGTGGCACAACCATAAAGGACCTACAGCTTAACGTGAGTTCCGAACCACGGAAGTGTAAACAGTTCTACTGTAGAGAAGATTTACGAGGCAGGATACCTCGCTGTTGTACCATTGCCTTGCGAGGTAGAACAATCGTTAAAAATTCCAGTACGGGAAATTGAATATCAAATCGTCAGCGTAAAGCCTAAAAGGCGCTAATCTCTAGCTTATAACCGCCGTAATAATGAACTAGAAAAGCTAAGGTAGTGCTCTCTAATTATTTTATATAAAGACACCATATCTACTTTTCTTCGTTCCCATAATTGCGTTGTGGACCATAAGGCGTCCAGGGGAACGCTTCAACGACCATTATATATAATATAAGGTTATGAGCGTTGTACAATACTATGCAGCATATACTAAGAAAGATTTTAAGAAACACAGAACATCTTAACTTTTCCCATTTAAATGTATTTATTTGTTTTGTTATTTTTACACAGAAACCGTTGTTGCAAACGCATTTTAAGTTTCTATTAAGGCCTGGTGTTTCAATGTTTTAATAGGTGAATAATATGTTTATGTTCCAAATAATCATCATGTACTGGGACATAGAAATATCGTACTAAAGGTTATAAAGAATCTAACTTAAATAAACATCTTAAATACGTATTTTATGGTCAACCTTTATCGCAAATGTTGTTGCTGATACTATGTTTAAACAAACACCATTCTGCAGTGAATAAAATGAAAGTTTTTATATCCGTAACATTTTGAAAGTTCGCACCAAGTTTCTCCGCTGTAAACAGCGTGATTAACAAGTGACGCGTTAACATGCATTAAATCTAATAGTTTAATGATAGATAAGTGAGATAATGTACTTACTCCATGCAAAGTTAATAGGGATGCAGCTGACAAATTAATAGATGCGGTTTTCACCGCAATTTTAATTTAACCGCGGTGCGTGCCAAAAATTTTCCCAGAAAATCTCTTCTAAATTTGTTTCTCTTGATGCATTTTGTTCGGGCTCGAGAGTTTCTCGGTACCGTCCGATGTCTATCATTTTCAAACAGCACGGGTCACATTGAAGTGTTTATAACATTGTCCCGTTAGTTGCACGTGCTGCCTGTAAAGCTTCATAAGTAGCTCATCCGACATCCCTTTTATTCACAGGGGCTAGACAGATTACAAGATAGGCCCTCAGATATTCTGTTATCAGCCTCTGCCATCTGGGTGTGGACGTGCTTCGTTTTGTACAATTTTTCTGGAAATTATATGTTTATACACAAAATTTTGTTCGTAAATGTCTAAAATTAGCAAATCAGAAGTGGGATACACAAGTTATGATCGCATAATGCGATGCTGCCTCTAGGGATCAGGCACATCGGGACCATACCATCAAAGCAGCAACAACAAGAGTTTATGGCAGACACCTTGTGCCACTTCCGAATGTGGGTGTTGAGTTTCAGTTTACGATGTTTGCACTCTGACAGATGCGAGCGAGGACATTATGTTGCGCGTGCCTCCCTCTTGAAATTATTTTCCGCTACTTACACTCCTGCTACATTGTCAACAAAGGATTCTTTTGTTGTACGGGACCTTTCCGAGTCTATCAAAACTGCAACCTCAAACTTAGAGCAGATTGTAATAGAATTCAAAAAATAGAAATTAGATAATTATTTATTTAATTAGGGGAATCCCAAAAGATAAAGACAATTAAACAAAGCAATAGCAAAGTAATAAAATATAGCTAAAGAAGAAAAATTATTTTTCTTTTTGTTGTGGAGAAATCTCCTACAAAGGAAATCGATCGTAACTTTTTTCCAGAGTTTGATTGTTTAAATAGTAGCGCTGTACGCAAACAAACAGTCGTTTGTCGTGGTACCGAGTTAAAAAACCTGTAACTGTAGTGCAAATTCAAGAAACTACTTTTTGCTACATGAATTTGACCAATCTATCAACAAAAAAAAAATGCTGATTTAGATTTTAACTAAGATTGCCCATAACTTAATATATAAAAGTATTATAGTTCTATGCAACATTAGGCTTAGAAAGTTCCCAAATCTAGCAGTCACGAATAACTAATGCAAGGAAAACTCACAGGTCTCAATATTTATATAATTTAATCCTGTACATCCTACGTTTGTATCTTCAAATGTTAAAACTAATCATTTCGTTTAGTGTTCTTTTTATCTACTTAATATCTGCTTGAGAGTTGCGAAGTTCTTGTTCTGTAAGTGAAATTGTGTGTAACAGGGCAATGTGATAGAACTTAAAAAAGATTTTTGACCGTTAAGGTTAAGCTTCAATTAAATTTGTAGAGCTCAATTTTCCTTGTAATAATCCATGAAATTACTTGAAAAACCTCTACGAATAATTAAGAATTAATTAAAAAAAAAATGCGCAACACCTATGTTTAAAAATCCTGACATAAAACTTAAACAACTAAAGGATTATTTTCTTGTTATCAATTTGTTAAAGTAAATGCATTAGAGCTTAATTTTACTTGAAATAGCCTACAAAATCAGCTAAAAATTGTTTTACACAAAAATGAGCTTGACTTCTAAGCACTTTTGAAATAAAGCAAGTATAGACT
Organism: Limonius californicus; assembly: GCA_014611495.1. Taxonomy (NCBI): domain Eukaryota; kingdom Metazoa; phylum Arthropoda; class Insecta; order Coleoptera; family Elateridae; genus Limonius; species Limonius californicus. Next base: position 7,078 of record JABXWE010005879.1, on the reverse strand, counting down.
GTATTTTGAAAAGTCAGAGAAGTTTGTCCAATTCTTCTTAAAATAGCCAGGAAACTTGGTGGCAGTAAATACGAAACGACGCTTTTCCTACCACCAATTTTAGAAATACACCAATAATAAATAGAAAAACACCCTGTGAATTTTAAAACATTTAGAGCTCAGTTTATTTTGAACAGTCCATGTAATAATCTAGACAGTTTTTAGATACGAAAACGAGGTTTCCTTATATCGATTTTAAGATATAAGTTACAACACCCTGTATTTTAGAAACGGGTCAACAGAATAAAGCCCTTACGTACAGATCTTACTAAGCAGCTTGTAATAAATTTAGCTATTTTTTAAAAATGCGTTTCCCCAACACCACTTTTATTTCTCTTTCTGTATGTAATTTTTCCCGTTTTGGTGTGTAGTTCTACCTCTTCTAACCCGTCGTGAGCGAGCTAGTTCAGACAAAAAGTTAAAGATGTGCTGATAACTTGCGGGGATTTGCATAGGTCCTCGAGAACTACCGCTAGGTTTATTACCAACCTTCGTATGAAACGAGCTTTTTTGTGTAGGTAGGGGATGAAACGCGTCTTTCGGCGGATGTGGCACCGGCCGGCAGCTGCAACTTGCAAGGTTCGGGTTACCGCCGTTATATGTTTGAAGTAGCATACGTGCTGTTATGGTCTACTTTTGGTTACATTAATCCAATAATGATGATCTGCCAATACGTGATACCGAATAAATTGTAGGTCTGTTGTGGAGTAAATAGGGTTTTTGTAACGTCGGTCGGTTGCTTAGAAATACCAAAAACGTGAAAAGGTTGCGTTTGATTTGCAACTGTATGGCGTATATATAGAGTGCTTTCCGAAAGTAACGGATAAATTCTATAAAATCGTTGAGAAAAATATGTCAAAAAATGCTCGGACACGTCGATTTTTATTTTTAAATTATCATTTAGATATGTAATTTTCAACGCGCCACCCCTCATCCCCTAAGCGCTAGCAACTGCAACTTAAAAAATTTAAATAGCAAAGTACCCCGTCTGATACCTCATCTGATAGTTTTCTTTATGTTGAATACAATAAACAAAGTTTTTCAAAATCGGTTGATGAATAACGGAGATATTTACCAAAATGTATTCAAATGAAAGTGCCAATATTCGAGCAGGCGTTGATACGGTTCTAGCAATGAGTGATAAAAACAATTGAAGTTTATCGTTCTCAGTACGTACGTTTTAATGTTTTAAGTTTTTATGTTGTGTTTTTAAGTTTGAATGAAAATTTTTTTAAATTTTGATATTGTATTTCTTAATTTCTCAAAACCCATCGCAATGTTTACAGGACGTACTGAGAACATAAACTTCAATTGTTTTTACCACACATTGCTAGAGCCGTATCAACGCCTGCTCGAATATTGGCACTTTCATTTGAATACATTTTGGTAAATATCTCCGTTATTTATCAATTACATATATGAAATCCTCATAACAAGACAAATCTTTTAAGACCAAACATGACCCATCTACTATAAAAATTAACCTAAAAATTATAAACAAAATCGATAATTTATCGATAAACAAACAAATTAACATTTAAACTTTTGACAAACAAACTTAAACTATTCTAACATACATCTTTTATAAAACATTTTAACAGGATCTAAACACTTAAATATAAGAAAATTTCGAAATTTCTCCAAGTACATGACCTTCTGACATATAATTATGAACAATTCACTAATTAAGTCATTGTTTCTAACAAACTTCACGCACAAAGATGCCCTACCTAAGTAGTCAATGGCATTTGATCTTATAATTTCCTAAGGAATAGAAATAACTTAGCAATTTTCATATACCTGAACGAAAATGTATGTATGTTTAAATAACATATAAACAAACAAATACAGCATTATTACTACGAGAAATACGACGAATTGCATCCTTGTCACATGGACTACATTTCTATATGCAAATATTACAGAATATAAACGTTCTTTTGAAGTAATATTGCAATTTCTATAATAGTCGATGAAAATTATCTATTTTTTTTTATAAACAATTAAATACACATTCATTGTTTAAATAAATACAACACAAAGTTGCCTCTAAAACTAAATCAATGAATTTAGTACAATTTACTGCCAATTAACCACATTAATATGCTTAAATCTTTACAATAGGTCAGAACTGTCAAATTATAAACATTTACATTAATATCATTGTTATTACAGCTCAAGACTCAGTAAAAATTGTTGAAAGGCATGAAAACAACCTTATGAACCGGCTCCATTGCCAAATATATATTTATAATTGTATGGTATACCAAATATTTGTAATTACTTCATATATTTAGATTTTTATAGAAAATTACTGTTTATAAGCTCTGCTAATTCTTGCGATTGTATGCAAGCTACGTCCCTGGATTATTACAAATTTACTTTTCATGGAGCCATACGAGGTTTAACGATTTAATTTCTTGCAGTCACGTAATATTACACCAAAACTAAAGCACCATGTAATAGTTCACGATTAATCGTTTTAAAATAAACATGAAGATGTTCAAGATGTCTCAAAAAGCGGGCGTCCGTCGATTTTACCAGGACCCAGAAAGTTATTTTGCGAAATTCTACCTTTCATGTGTTATCCGTAAAGAATTTGTGTTTGAAGGACAAATAGTAAATAGTGCACGTTGAAGTGACGAAGAGATTCTTGAAGCGCATTTCTCGAGTGCGACCACAATTTTGATAAAAAGGGTTGCATGACAATGCACCTGCTCATGCTGCACTGATTGTGAAGTGTTTTCCGGGAAACGGGGCGTTGCTGATATCAATCACCCACTCTATCCCCTTGAATTGTCACTAGCAGAACCTTCTCTTTTTTATATAGTAAAAATTGTTCTCAACATAGAAGATATTAAGCAAAATGTTCTTCAGACGCCTTTGCTGACAGTTTTCAGGAACTTCTAGAACGTTGAAAATAGTATTATAAATTGAGATTATTTTGAGTAAATATCAAATACTTTTTGTTTTTTTTTATAGTAACGTCCGGGAATTAAATTGTTAAACCTCGTATATTGTATCTAACTAGTTTCAAATATGCAAACCTGTACAAGTTTATTATTCTTTAGTTATTATTCCTACTTTAGGAAAGATAGATATATTTTCCAAAACTATCCTGTCATTGACTTTCTGAAACTATCCGCGAAACAGTATAAATATACACTAATTTAACTTATAATATTACTTATCTCTTACCTGTTCTTACTAATAAAATAACATTCCCAGAGTAATTTCCAAATGTACGTCACCTGCGTTACCCCATACGGGTTACGTCTTGTCAACTTTATCAAACAACAAATGGAATGTAACGTTTCCAAATCGCAAATTGAGTTGTTGCTCTGTACCCTCGTTAAACTAGCGGGTGGATTATGTGTTTTGACGGCCCTTGTGGGCAACCACCGGGGCGTGCATGGGCCCTAAACGTCGGATATGTCGGGGCGAAATTAGCCTGAGCGAGGTGGTCAGCTTTGACCATAGCCTGACCGATTGTCGTATTAGGGGTTTAATATGACAGTGGCCCGCCCCGAATTATCGAATTAGCGTGTGCATGTCGGCCAAATTGGCCACCGAGGGTACATTTATTATTTTGTGGAGTAATTCTGTTGATGTTATTGAGGGTAGGTAGTTTTCTGAATGTTTGTTTGATATAGGGTACATGAATTTTGCAACATCCATGTACCTAACAGTGTTTGCGTTTTTCGACTAGGAATTGATACGAGTTCCTTCATCACGTCCTATTTTCCAGTTCCAGTTTCCAGATAAACAGAATTTGTAAAACAATATTCTACCAAAAAGTATTCATAGATAAAGTGCAAGATTATTGATATGATCTTTTCAAGTTCAGAGTTTAGAAATTTGAAACCCATGGGGATTCTAAAACAAGTTGAATGAACATACTGTATATATTTAACGTTTTGCCTTCTCGGTAATCAGCATTTCAGAATTTGTACTTTAAATTCTGCCAAACTTTAATACTAAAATATATACTATTAACTGCTATACTATAATATATACTACATAATACTTTCCCGAAACCGTCCATACAGCAAGTACTTTTTTTTCCGTTCATTCGTACCACCGTCCCCCCCCCGGAACCGCTTTCGCATTACTTCAGGGGGGTGCGGGCGTCCCTTACACACTAACCATTCATGCAGCATGCACCCTAAACTTAACTAACTGAAATGCGGTCGCCCCAGCGGGGATTCGAAATCACGCCGGAACAAGCGCAATTCAGTGTGACCTCGAGTGACAACGCGTTTCTGCGCTAGACCACCGAGATCCCATACAGCAAGTACTAGACAATGACAACATGCTACGAGAATGTGATAATAATCCCACCACCTCTGTTCGTCGTGTATCTGCACAAGTTAATGTACCACGAAAGCGATGGTTTATATCCATTTCATATCCAGCCTGTTCAAGCCCTCTTACCTACAGATTTAGCTGGTCGTATGGAATTTTGCCGCTGGATCATTCAAAATCAAAGCCTACGTAATAGAATTGTATTCACGGATGGGGCAACATTTACACGGAATGGATTAATGAACAGAAAGAACAGTCACTCTTGGGATTTGGAGAATCCACACGAAATCACAGTGTCACATTATCAACATAGGTTTTCAGTGAATATCTGGTGTGGAATTATTGATAATATGCTCATTGGTCCATTCGTTTTTGAGAACCATTTAACCGCCGACATATTTAAATTTTCTAGAAGATCATTTAGGAGGATTGTTAAATGATGTCCCTCTGGTGATCAGACATGGTATGTGGTACCAGCACGATGGTGCCCCTGCACATTTTGCATTACTTGTAAGACAATTTTTGAATCAACGGTTTGAAGGATGCATAATTGGTAGAACAGAACAGCACTCCTACCTCAAAGATCTCCGGACTTGACTTGTTTAGATCATTATTTGTGGGGCCATATGAAAGATATGGTATATCAAATACCATCAGAGACTGTTGAAGATCTAAGGAACGCATTTTTGATCAAGTAGAACTAATTCGGAATAACAATAATATGTTACTTAGGGGAACCAGATCTCTCTTGAGAAGAGCCAGAATGTGCCTCGACAGCAACGGTGGCCATTTTGAAAAATCTTTATAGTGAAATTAAACTAAAATAAAAATAAATATTGGCTTTTCTGAAATTTTAATTATTTAATAAATAATAATTTAACACTCTGTGTTTTGAAAACGGTTTACTTTATTATAATTTTTAACTATATTTGGTGCAAAAATTACGTACACGAAGTAGTGACCTTACGTCATGGGACACCCTGTATAGTACATGTTAAAAAGATGGCTTTCACCTGGCGTATCTTTACCTTATCCTTACATACGTCTATAGTCCTTTGTATAAGACCAGTGCAATTTTCAATTAGTTTAAAATGTTTATTTAAAAGAACCTCGAGGAAAGAGCATCTTATTCTAAAACAGTAAACGTTTACGTGATTTGTTAGCAGTTACTTGTATTTACAAAGTAAACAACTTACATTTCAACACAGCTCATTTATTTAACGGATAGTATAAAAATGGGATAACCATGACGTGCACTATGTAATTCCATCTCAATCGTTGACGGGTCAACGAAATCTTTGATTGTGGCTGCTGGATGATTCGAATTCAAATATTAGTGAATACTGGTGGCTGTTCAAATTGATTCCAAAGCTATTATTTACTTTAGCAGTAATTTCTAATATTTCAAGAACATGTACCTTTGTTCTCCCTACGCAAGGAAATTGTGTTATAACCACAATCACCGTTGTTTGATCGGTTAAAATGTACTATCAGCCTCTTAAGAAGTACCGATTCGTGTTATAGTTAATTTAATATCTGGTTAAATACAGTTCTGTTAAAATCACTTGCACGGACATTTCGTTCTTTAAAATACACTTCTCTCGCCTATTAATATGTCAAAATTTGGGCGTTCCACTGAAAACGTTGTTGGAAGAATGCACAGATATAACAATATGCTTACCTTTTAAATAGAGAAAGTAGCAACAACAATCAGATAAATACACAAATATAACCAATATGCATGGTCTTACATGACAAAAAATTGAAATATTTTCCACGCAAAATTTGTTTGTTACCTACAAATTTTACATATCTACATAGATTTATTTTTTTAAAGCAACTATTGAATAATGCGTGGGACGTAGCCTACGTGTTCCGTTTCATGATTTTATAAGTCTGCGGAATACATTTTTTAAATGTAATAAGTTACAACCTTATGGGTGTCCCAACAAATACAAATTTGAAAAAATCGGTGTGACAGGTCAACAATAATTTAAGGGGGGACATCTTGTGCCATGTAAGACATCTAGCCTACTTCACCCTTTTATATATATATATATTGCTGTGATATTATAATGGGGGGGGGGACTTAAATGCTAATTGGGCAAAAGTGTCATCTAAAAGTTTCATTATGATTTGTTGTGTAAATTAATAATATTTTAAAAAATTAGATTTGCCAGCTTGACAGTTTTCCCATATGTCATAATCTTTGTAATTTCATTGGTTGTCAAGTAAAAGTGAGCTTCTAAATTCGATTAAATAATTGAATTATTGAATTATTCACGTTTGAATCGCCGTCGGGGCAAGACGTGTTTTCCGTGTCAAAATAACCGCTTCCCCGCCGGTCAACGATTACTAAATTTTAAAATAGAAATTACTTTTGTTTTTTTTGGAATGTCATGAAAAATGTAATATTTAAAAAGAGAATACACCAAACGAAATGTGGTTGTAATCGCCGCAAATAAAAAATAGTAAAGTACGATGGGTCGGGAAGAGCCGGCAGTCCACGGAGAGCTGTACCAACCACGTGGAGGTGAATGCAGTCTGTGTACTAGATGGATAGCTATGCAGGGGCATTTTAGCGTAAGAACTAAAAGTAATCACGTTTTAACCGAAGAAATGAAATGAAATATTTTATGCTACGTTGAATAATAATAATTAAAAAAAGTTTGCCATCGCCGGGAATTGAACTCGGATCAACTGCTTGGAAGGCAGGTATGCTGACCATTACACC
>JABXWE010005877.1:0-27029 GCA_014611495.1 Limonius californicus | reverse complement strand
CATAAGTGTTTATAAAAACTCCCTAGTAATCGATTTGACGTAAAATTTTCTACATAAATTTATTTAAAATACTCTTAAACTTCCTCAATAGAAAAAATAGTATAAAGAACACGTTTCATAAGACCACTTGTCGCACTCGTCCGTTGAAAAACTCGACGCTTCGCGTCTCGTTTTTCAAACTTGAACTCGTGCGTTAAGAAGAGGCCTTATGAAACTAGTTCTTTAATATACTATTCGTCTACCCACCCATATTTGTATATAATAGTTATTTACGATATATGTATCGTAATGTAGAATTTTACGATAAGCGACGGAAAAATTGTCCAACGAGCCGAAGGCGAGTTGGATAATCCATCAAGTATCGTAAAGACACATTACCATATAAATATTGTATAACGTTTTATCTAATTTCATAATTAATTTAATATAGACAAATATTTTTGTGTTGATAATTAAATTTTTAAAAATGCGTTTATGAAAAAATAATAGGCTAATAACAGTAGTTACGAAGTTGTTTACTTTTTTCGCAAGCATTCCAGTGAAACCAAGCTGCAGCGTATGTGCAAAAATGAGTGATTCAGAGGAAAGTTTGCCTTTTGATATAGAATTGGTTGCTCAATCTGCTACAGAAACATTAATTCCGAGATAGCGTACAAATATTTTGAAGAATGGCTGAAAGTGAAGAAAATTCGTGAAGTCTCTGAAAAGCTGGTCCTTTCCTATTTTGCAGAACAAGCAGAGAAGCTAAACCCATTCTCCTTATGGTACCGGTATTCTATGTCGCGGACGTTGGTGTCGATTAAGAAAAATATTGATATTAGTCAATATCATCCGGTTGTGGCTTTCTTGAAGAGGAGGTTAGAAGGATACCGACCTAAAAAATCGTGTATTTTTCGCAAAGAAGAGATACACCAGCTTCTTAAAGAATTGAATGATAAGGATTTCTTATTTATGAAGGCAAGTTGGTGCTTAAATAATAAAAACCAATCTCAATCTTATTATGCTTTCAGGTCGTTTTGATAGTTGGAGTTTTTGGTGCTTGTCGACGCGAAGAGATCACAAATTGAATGAAACAAAACGTTCAAGACAAAGGACAGGATCACTTTGCCGAATTCAAAAACTAAAATTTCGTGGAAATTGGTCATAACGGAAGGAAATATTCAGGGAATAAGTTGTTTGGATTTATTTCGAAAGTATAAGGATTTGTGTCCCAGTCCGACTAAGCACAATCGATTTTTTCTTACCTACAGGTGAGTTAATGTACCCAGCAACCTGTTGGAGTGAATACAATCGGAGGAGTTCCAAAAAAAAATCGCTACTGCATTAGGATTATCTGAACCAGCAAACATATACAGGACATTGTTTTCGGAGATTCTCAGCATCATTATTGGCAGATGCAGGGGCAGATATGCATACTCTCAAGCGTCATGGAGGCTGGAAGTCTGACAGTGTTGCAGAGAGATATGTTGAAACATCAGTAGAAAATAATGGGCTCTTCAGTTATTGTGGGTTCAACAAGTAACGTAGTGGTGGAAAAACCCTGTTTTAACTTGGGAAATTTTGAAAATATTTCGAACTGTATAATTTATATTAATAAATAATTTTAATATTTTTTGCAAAAATTACTACCTTTAACGCACTACTGCTTTAAAAAGATTTATTACCGCACTAGTGCGGTAAAAACTGTCATTCTGACACTAAAAAGAATTCTGAAATATTGCACATTCCAAAATGAAAGTAGATACAAAGCCTTACACTGCAAAGATTACCAAACATTGGTAACTGTTAAACTTTGATATAGGCATCGTCCCCGTAGAATAATATTAAATATTTTTTATTGAATTTAAAGATTTGTGTGTTTAGGAAGACGGTTTTATGCAAAAAATTTCCTAGGGTTTCCTTTTCAAAGCGTTGTGTGTATTTTACATAAATAATGTTTCAAATTACAGTTTTTGGGGTTAAGTTGACTAGGAAAATTATACGAGAATAGGCAGGTCTGTGTGTTTTAGACATGATTTGCTTTCTGATGCTGTAAGTAGCGTGCAACCTGTGGAATTTTACCACATTCTAAAGATAATTATTAAAAAAATTCGTCAAGAAGATTCTGAAGATCCCAATGTATAAGTTGTAGAAGTATTAGTGGAATACTTCAAAGAACAGGCCAAAGCAACGAGATGCCCCTATTTAAAGAAAAAAATTATGTTATCCCCGGACACTATGTTGCTGCCGATTACACTTCTAAAAAAAGGGAAAGGCGATGAAAATAAGCCCTCAACGAGCAAAATAAATGTTGCAAAATGTACACTCGTCGTGAATTAGTGTTTAACGAAGACTTGTCTGGTTATAATATTCCATAAAATGATTTGAGTCTACAAATTTACAAAAAAAGACAAATAATTTGTTCGAAAGAGTGTTTATTTTTAGTTTAAATAAATGTTCTTCTAGTTCTTGAGAGTCTAATACTGTGCTCAAGTTCATTCCAACCAGATTCACAGTGTATTTAAATAAGAGATTTGATCAAACCACGTTTATATGTTTTTAGTACACTACTGCTAAACAATTTAATTTTTTTTTGAAGTACTGGTTTATGCAGGTTAATACCCATGTTTTAAAATTAGTTTCCAAAATTATCAATTTATGTAGAAAAGTTATCAGGCCTGGCACTTGAAAATTGGTTAACTTCACCCCATTTTCCGATATCTACATTTCCATAGTGAAAAACTATAGTACCTCATATTGCAATTTCATTTTCGGTAGCAGACATGTGTTATTTAGGATGCTTACCATATTAAGCTGATTGTTCTTTTCATAATTTACAATTATTTGTTACACATAGGTACCGTAAAGAATTCCGCCAGCAATCTTCTATTTATTTTTAATGTCTCACTGTATAAATTATAAGTTGGTAATTCTAACCTTTTGCCAAATTTCCATTAGATTAACGTTTGCGAGCTTTGTTAAATAGCGCAGTAGTTTGGTAAAGATCAAAGGTAGATTTCCTGTTACGATTACATTACAAGTAAGGTCTGTGAACTTTAAACTAGTTACAAAGGGCATTTGAGTCTGAAAATGAATTTCACGAATGAATTGTCACGAGGTCTGGCTGTGTGCGTGGTTAAGATTATGGAAAATTCGTTTTATCCTGGTATTTTCGATTGCCTTACAGTTTACATATAATTTTAAGAATTACGCACATCTCACACACTTACATCAATCTTGTAGTGGTACTTCAAAAGGTGACATTTATTTGTTATGCCCTAAACATGTTTCTGTTGTTCTTTGGAATTTACGAATTCTAAACTGCCACGAGAGTTATCTTGATACGCAACACCGTCTTCTTCTAGAAGAGTGTCCATCGTTGCCCTAAAAAGAAAATCAACACTTATTGCAATTATTATTAACTATGATATAATTATTTTCTATGCTAGGTAAAACCGTAGAGGAACAAAATCTCCGAAAACGAGGTTTTTCCGGTGTTAACCTATCCTGGATTATACAAAAGTTAAGAAAGTACTGTTAGAATTAAATAGTGCTGATTAAGATCCGTTCAAAATAAAAATCTGTATTGCCATTGTTCACGTTGGTTTCTGTTATATTTTTGTTATAAGAAAAATTTAAAAACTACTTTGAGGTTTTTCGGATCAAGTACATCTGCGAGGCATTTTTAATAACGTGGAGTTAGCGGATATACGAAATTCAAATCTATATCCAAAATAGTTCTTATATTTGATTCTGTATGAACTAGTTGTAATTTCTCTATTTTTTTATGAACTCATCAATTTATTTATGTATTTGAGTTATCCCAAATAGCCTGTAGACTGGAATGACATGAGTCCTATTTACAGCAAACTACCTTAAACTAACTTAAATTAAATTGCATACATTCGTCATTCTAGCATCTTTTATCAGTTAAGCAAACAGAAATATAAGGCGCTGTTTAACTTTTCATCCCAGACAGAAATTGTATTTTACGCAGTATTAGATTAAATCCACTTTAGAATATAATTCAAGCAGTAAATTTATCAGAACAGTAGAAGTTCACAATTTCAGGGTAGATACATTTATGGTAAATAATGGATATTATGCTAGTGTTGAATTGTATTGTACAGCAATGTTTGAACTCTCTCTCACAAATATTTTTTGTTGATTATCTCAAAAGTTATCGCTGGTGTGTGTTTTCATTGGGTAGCGACGACTAGAGTTCTCGGTATAGAGTGGATGCGTTTTTGGAGGCATTTGCAGGAATTATGACTTGGAATGTGTGCCCGGAAAATAAGTTGTAATGCAGTAATTTCCAGCAGTATAAAATTGAACGAAGTAGCAAATTTGCCCTCATTTCTAGTTCCCTGCATGTAGAATTGGTTGACAGTTGTTATTCTACGGTGGTAATACTTGTATTTAGTCACAATCTATAGCAGAAAATAAGTTGAAATGCTTTGAAGTTGCTCTAGATGAGCGGACGTTTTGAGTTTAGTGAAAATAGAGTGGGGTTGAAATATCCTGGTTATCAGTGATACGAAGAAAAAAGGAAACGGTACAGACAGAACAGAAGGTATTCACAGTTGGAGTGGAGTAAACAAGGAACATCGAGCAGGAATAGGAATTATACTAAAAAATAAATTTATAAAACGAATTGCTGTATGGGAACCCATTTCAGAATGACTAATAAAGGTAAATATAAAAATTTATGGTAGGGACATTACAGTTCTAGGAGTCTGTGGGCCCAATGAAGATAGCACAGTAGCAGAGAAAGAACGGTTTATAGAGACACTAGAAGAAGAAATCAGGAAAGAAGAACTATCTCAAGAGATAATTTTTGCCGGAGATTTAAACGAAAGAACAGGGAAAAGAGAAAACGGCAAAACCGTGGGCCGTGTTCCAACTACATGATTACAGAATTACAAACAGATTCTACCGTCATAAACAAATCCATAAGTACATATGGATACAAGAATCCAGTAAGTTGAGATCCATAATAGATTACGTTATTGTAAAAATAAAAACCACCATCAAATTAACGTTAGAGTGAAAAGGGGAGGAGAGTGTGGCAGTGACCATAGGCTACTAGTGGCAAACATGGAATTGCCATGGTATGGAATCGACACAAATAAAAATACGCCCATCAACACTATCGCCGTAACTAAAACACTAGAAATGCAGAGATAATTAAAAATACATCTTTTACAAGATGAGATGATAAGGAATTTATACCAATGGAGATTAAATCACAAATTGAAGCAATATACACTCGACAATGTCAAGGATACATGACAATCTATAAAAAATAATATAGAAGAAGCAGCTATGGAGGCACTAGGCGAAAAAGAAGAGGAAGAGGAAAAATATAAATGGCAAATGAAATAAAATACAAGTAAAGAAATAAAGAAATAGAAAGAACTATATCACAGATGGTTAAGTACAAAATCGGAATCAGATCTACGACAGTAAAATGAAAAAAATAGAGGCTAAACGAATGGTGCACAAAGAAAAAAATTAAAGGTCGCAAAGAGCGTGCTCTTATGTAGACCAATATGTAGGTGGTGCAAGAAGTTCGGAAGCCTGGAAAATGCTAAAGACACTAAGAACAAACTCAAATGAAAAGGCGTATATACCGTACATTACAAATAAAGAGTGGAGCATTTACTACAGAAATTTATTGACAGAACAAAGAAGAGAATTCCTCATAAACACAGAAGAAGATACTGAAGAAGGGCAGGAGAAGCAGATCACAATTAGAGTTGAGGAAACTAAAAAAGCCGCATGCTCCATGAAGAACAACAAGGCAGTTGGACCAGGAGGAATTGCACCTGAACTTATTAAATATGAACCTCCAAAACTGTTTAACATTATAAGGAATATCTTTCAAAGAGTAATAAATGGAGAAGAAATGCCCGACGAATGGAAAAGCGCATATATGACATCAATTTTCAAGAAAGGTACAAGAAAAAACTGTGAAAATTATAGAGGCATAAGTATAATTGCAACAATGAGGAGAATATATGGGAAAATCATAAGAAACAACATCGAAACCTGCATAGAAGGGAAAATAGAAGAAGAGCAAGGGGGTTTTACAGTCGGAAAATCATGCTTAGACCATATTTATACCCTACAACAATTAATAGAAAAGGAACGAGCAAAAAATAAATCTACTCACTTAGCATTTGTAGATTTTAGGAAGGCTTACGACACAGTATCGAGAAATACTTATGATTATTAAACACTTATCAAAGCCCTACAGAACTTGTATAAAAATAACACAATCAGTTTAAAAAATGGAGGAAAACTGATAAGTGACTTTCAAACATCAAAAGGTCTACTACAAGGTTGCTCTACTTCACCAACCTTATTCAAAATATTTCTAGAAAATATACTGCACACCTGGAAAGGGAAATGTCAAGGCATGGGAGTGCCAATCCGAGACGAGCACCTCTATACTTTATGCTTTGCTGACAATCAAGTCGTGATAGCACAAGATGAAGATGATTTAAGCTTTATGTTACGAAAATTGAAAGAGGAGTACACAAAATCCGGTTTGGAAATAAATTATAACAAAACAAAATATCTCGTAGTAGGAGAGGAAGAAAAGAAGGATCTAGAGATAGAGGACAACGTCGAAATAGAAGGAACGGAACAATTCAAATACTTGAGGTTCACGATAACTACGGATGGAACAACAGAGCAAGAAATAAACAGTAGACTTGGACAAACAAGGGCTTGCATTAAACAGCTACATCCAATAATATGGTATAACCATATCTCGAAAAATACAAAGACCAGAATATTCCATAATTGAAAGTATCATGACCTATGGAGTGGAGTGTTGGATAATAAATAGAAGAAATAGGTCAAAAATTACGGCAACGGAAATAGCATATTGGAGACGGTATTGTGGCATTACACTGTTATATAGAAGAAAAATGAAGAAATTCTTAGGAGAATAGATGTAGAAAAGAATATATTACAATATATAGAGTAGAAAAGACTGATATGGTGCGGACTTGTAAGAATAGCAGCAGACGACATGGATAAAAAGAGTTACAGATTGGAGTCCCATGGGAAGAAGAAAAAGGGACCGACCGAGAAGATCCTGGCGAAACAAAGTGAACGAGGTAATGGAAAGAAGAGGACTAGAGGAAGGGGCGTGGGAAGATCGAGATGAATGGAGAAACTAGCTAAGAGAAGGAAGACAGCCACGGCTGTAGAAAATCCTATATGTATATATATATATATATATATATAAGGCTCCCCCATAAGGGGGGTTGTTCATCTACTTCCCCATAGTGATCAATCCTCTTGGGAGAGAGGCGCCGCGATAACGCAGGCTTCGGGTCACCCATCCAAGTACTGACCAGAGCCAACGATTCTCTTGATCGTACGTGAACGGGAGACGAATGTGCGCAACCCGGGATTTTATATATATATATATATATATATATAATTGCTCTTGTAATAAAGTTCGCAATGTTTTCTAATTAAATATTAACCGACTTTAAACGCTACCTGGTTTTAAATGCCATATAACTTTAAAAATACTTGTTTGTAAAAGATACTATGTATATTATAAACTATTTGATTTGATTTAAATGCCGTATGAACCTAATGGATATTTGCTTATAAAAGCTATTCTACGTTAAGGGCTACTTAATTTTAAATGCCTTACAACTTTAAAGGCTATTTGATGGTAAAAGTTATATTTTTAGTTAGGCTGTAACTGTAACGAACGAGGGAGTTGCAGCTGTACAAGAACCTCATGTTCAGAGATAATATTCATTCATTATTTTAGGTTATATTAAAAAAATTAAAAACTTTAGCAATTACTTTATATTCGCATTCAGAAGCTTTTAATTAAACACCCTGTATAAAGTAGTAGCGAAAAGCGATGACGAAAAAGGATATTGCAGTGTTACAAGGAAAAATTAAATTTACAATCTCCGTTTTATAGAATGAATCAATACAGTCTAAAGTTCTACGTGCACTTTATACGATCATTTTTCGTATGGTTTGATAATGAATTATCTTTGCTTAGCAGGTTTTCATTCGTCCATTCCTTGATTTATTTTTGCTTGTCAGATACTGTCACTCTGGGATTATCAACACAATCGCTAAGAAATTCTTGGATTTGAGATTTACTGCGACTTTATCATTGGACGTGTTGTAAATTTCATTAAAACTTTTAGGCATTCAATCTTAAGTATCTTTGATCTCTGGGTTAGAAGCTAAAATTAAATTATTTTTATTCCTAACCGTAATTTATACCACCGCAATAACCGTTCCGACTTATATAAACACAAGAAATGTGCAAGAAACAAGGCAAATGACATGTATTAGACGTTTGTATTAGAAAGTGGAGCCAAACATGTTATTTCACTTGAAACTTCACGAGAAGCATTAATAAAAATCAACCGAAAGGAACATTTCTAAAGAGGAAAGTTACTTTACCGTCTATCCTCTCGTGGCGGTATCTCTCAGCCCAACTCCCCAGGCCCAGGAGGAAGCAGGGGGCTGCGAACTAGGGGTGTTTGTTTTCCTGTGGCTACTGTAACGACTGTGGTTGTGGTTCCTTCTGAGCAGGTTGATTCGCGTTTGCGATACATGTTGCTTCCTTGATTGTATAGCCTATAAATTTATTGGAATTACTGATATGGCGTAAAATACAAATGTGAAACATTTACCGCAGGAAATATTATTTGTTAAGAAGAAATGTTAAGAACAAAAGTTGCCGCGTTAGGTATTTATTTGTTCTTAAAACCTTTCTTACAAGTCGCAACACGTGATTAAAAATTTGGCAAATTGAACTACTATGAAAAGCATTTTGGTCGTTGATTTTCTCGCTTAGTGTTCTTTGAAGTTCGGTAGTTTGTTAGTTTCACATAAACGTAATCGTTAATAGAAATTATTTTCCCATTTGCAAGTATAATGAAAAAAGTTGAATAAAGAGTAACAAAAAATATTATACCTTTTCCACCCACTAACTTTATGTTAAATCTGTAGTGAATTTTTATTTCATTGACCATAGGCCAATGTTCAGCAATATCATTGAAAAACTTCCGCTCATAGTTGTCCCAACAGTATAGCAGCAAATGTTTAAAGGTCACCTTGCTGTGTAATTGGTGTGAGGTCATACTTCACGAAGGAGTTTGAGCTGCAAGAGCGCCCGTATTCTTACACTCGCACCCGATTGTCGCGTGTGGTAGGATGTGGTAGGCATCTCGCAGTGGACAGCCGCATTATCACTCCTTTTTCATTCGAACGCATGTACCAAATGATTTAAACTCTACGATAGAACAGGTGCACAGGATTGTGGACGCCATCAACCAAACCCTTGAAGAAAAGTAGTACTCCTCAGCAGCATTTCTAGACGACAGCCAAGCTTCCGACAAAGTGTGGCACGAAGGACTCTTGTATAAACTCAAGACGTCAATACCACACGGCTACTTCACCATCCTCAAATCCTTCGTAGAAAAAAGGTATTTCCACGTGAAATACGGCCAAGAAACGTTCGAGCTGTACCCCATTAAATCAGGAGTTCCCAAAGCAGTATTTTGAGTCCAATGGTATACCTACTCTTCACAGTAGATTTTCCCAGAAACATGAATTCTATTACGACTACCTAACAGTAACTGTTATACTTCTACAATGAAATGTGTATAAAGTCGAAAAATGGGCCAAGAAATGTTGGAGCAAGATCAACGGAACGAAATCTGCCTATAACACTTTCACCAAATGTAGTGGAATAGAAACATTCGGTAGAAATGTAGCCACACAAAGGGAAAATCAAAATGATATAAATGCGCCAGAGTTTTATGCTAGAATAATAACAGAAACATATAACCAGATATACCCACAAAAAGCAAAAGGACGTAAAAAAGACGTCAAGTCTGTTGGAGGACAGAGGAAGTAAAGGACATGAGACGAAAGTGCTTGGAGAGCAGCAGAGCCAGGCTAAGAGGAAACAGTAAAAGTAAAAAACAGAAGCAGAAAGAGAAACGTTAAGAAAGAATATGATGGAAAAAGGGTAGAACAAAAGAAAGCCATCAAAGCAGCTAAAGATAGAGCCTACAACTGTGCAATGAGGTGGACGGAAATATATGGGGAGAAGGGTATAATACAGCGTGCAAAAAGATGGGAACACTCCCCAAAACAGAGCTGACTGATGGAGAAAAGAGGAATGTTGTAGAATTCCTATTCCCCAGAAATTAAGTAGGAGCCTGGAGTCGAATAATACCAGAAGTGAGAGATGACATTCCCCTATTCAACGCCGAGGAGATCGAGCAAGCGTCAAGGCTGAAGAGCGGGAAAGCACCTGGACCAGACGGGTTGCCTGCCGAAGTGGTTGTACAAGAACAACTGCTATTGTTTAAAAGTATACAATAAGCTACTAAGTGGTGGGAACTTCCCAGGAATATGGAAGAGGGCGAGATTAGTACTAATTGAAGAAGGCATATAGACCACCCGGCTTGCTGGATACTCTCAGCAAGCTACTAGAGCAGCTGCTGACTGCAACAATCAAAACCGAAATAAGACAGAAGGCAATCCTCTCGGAGCAACAGTATGGCTTCTGGAAAAGCAGGTCAACGGTCGAAGAAATGCGAAAAGTTCAACAAATCGTAGACGAGGCAAATACAGGTGATTATAAGGGGAGAGATGTATGTGTAGTGGTGACCGTGGATGTGGACAACGCCTTCAGTACAGCACCATGGGAAGGTATCATGGAAGAATTTGTAAACAAAAGATTTACCACCGTATTTAATTTGGATGACCGCAAGATACTTTGAATCACGCAGCCCTAATTATCAACCAGTGGATGAAAAAGAAAAAATTAAATCTAGCCCAATACAAGATCACGGCGGCAGTCCTAGTTGGCAGAAGGATAATAAAAAAACTGACAATATCATTAGAAAACAGTAATAAACTCACAAAAGAGGTCCTGAAATATCTGGGTATTTTCTTCAACAGTAATATGAGTATGAAGGGGCCTCGGTGGTCTAGTGCGGGAACGCGTTGCCACTCGAGGTCATAGCGAAATGTAGTCGATCCTCTGGGGCGTTCGAATCTCAGCTAGGGCGACCGTATTTCGCTTAGTTAAGTTTAGGGTGCATGTTGTATGAATGTTTAGTGTGTATGGGACGCCCGCACCCCACCTAAGTAATGCGAAAGCGGTTCCGGGGGGAAACGGTAGTATGAATGAATGAAAAAAAATATAATGAATATGAAATGCCAGATTACAGAACTCTACAAAAAAGTAGAGATGGCGGCAATGACTCTTGGACAAATAATGTCCAATATAGGAGCAGCAAGAGAAGAGTCCTGGCATCAGTTAGATATTCCATTATACTGTATGGCATACCAGTGTGGAAGAGGCAATGGCAAAAAAAGTACAGAAATGTGCTGATCAAGACACAGAGAAAGATTCTAATCAGGATATGCAGCGCTTACAGGAGGGTTTCTATGGAGGCGCTACGTCTTATAGCCTGAAGCCCACCGATAGACATGCTAGTGGAAGAAAGATCTCGCATGCATGAAGAAAAAGTGGGTGTAACAAGAAATGCTTGTAGGGACCTCACACTGCTAAGATGGCAGGAGAAATGCCAGGAAGAACGCGAGAAAGCCAGTTGGACACGACGTCTAATACTGGACATTGAAATATGGTACAGACGGAAATATGGAAAGACAGATTACTATATCACACAAGTGATGGTACACGAGTGCTTTGGGCAACATGTAAGCCGTTTTAAACTGGCGGAAAACGCGAACCGCTCATATTGTGGGCAAGTAGATACTGCAGAACACACCATGTTCCATTGTGATAGAGGGCAGGATAAAGAGAAGCACTGGAGAAGGCAACGGGGCAATCCATTATATCCGAAAATCTCACACCAACCATGTTAAGGTACGGCGATATATGGAATACTTTTGTAGAGGAGATCATGAAGATAATGAGAACCAAAGAAGAAGACGAGCGCCTGACACAAGGGGAGCAAGAACAACGAATGCACTGAAAAACAGCTTTTAGGTTAACGAAAGTAAAGAAATAAAACGTGAAGAGGAGGAGGGGTAAGAGGGTAGTCTTCCGAAGACTTCCCTTTCTCCCACAAAAAAAAGAATGAAATTGCTATAAGACTCCTAAGGGATAGTTTTTGTGGGGGTGGGGGGTGGTGCTCGTGATAATTTTTGTATTTTCAATGGTTGGGAAGTGTTACTCCAATATTCGAGCTGATTGGAGAATTTTAGGTAAAGAAGGTACTCCTGTATCAAACCGGTAGCACCCGATAGAGTGAACCGTATTGCAGAACTTGCCAAGGAAAATATTATTTTATTTTTTAATAATAAAAAAGAAGATATGGCGATGAAAGGGTATTTCTGGTAAAATTTAGTACAAACACGTAAATTTCTAAATACAATGCAATGGTGATAGAATGAAATCATTCACGACTCATAACGTTAGTTTTCAAAGCTTGTTTAAAAAGAAACTACAAACTGTTTAGACATTATAGGAATAATATTTTTAGACAAATTCTTTCACATTTATTATATGCTCGTATAGTTGTCAATAAAGAGGTTTTTTAAATATTGTGGTTACTACCTTCTACTACCCTTTTTACCTTCTACTACCCTTCTCTAATAAATTGTGTTTATGGTTATGCCTTTCCAAGACGCGAGACTCGTAGAGGGGTGTTTTTAGGTAAGATTGAGAAAAATTAGGATAGTGGGTCCTAAGTGGTCGAAGGGGTAGCTTCTCAGACGGGTTCATAGTTCGCGCGTTCGTAAATTAACAATACATATGTGTTGCTTACTTAATAAATGCACTGAAGTGATATATACTTATGTATTGGCTACCTGTAAGGTAGTGGAGTTGAGCGAGATGAGTAGTTGCTGATTGAAGCTGTAGATAATGCTTTTGCTTATGTAGTACTGTTAGTAATTGTAATTACTGTGTTTTTATGATTGTGGTCTGTGTTAGTTTGCTTGGGGGACTTATGAGCCCCCAAGGTGCCTGGGGGTTATGTATCTGCTGAGGATTCCGGTTTAGGCTGCTTAGACCAGACAGTGGTCTCTGCATTGCATTTTGCAAACTGGCCTGTGGAGAGCCTGTCTCACACTCTTTTCCTTGTGATGCACGTATGGCGGCCAGCGGAGGTCGTTTGGTGGCCACAATGACATGGGGGAACTCATTGTCCGGTGGTAACATTCGATTACCTGGTACCCGTTACAGGTTAGGTACATTAGTCAAGATCTACTAAAGACGGCACTGAACGAGAACTACTAGAGACGGTCCCGTCATGGTGCCAAAGATGTGCTACTAGATGCTACGCGGGATCCTACGGGGGGACACCCTACCCCCTGTAAGTAGAAATGTAGAAGTTGCAATGCTAATGTAGTAGTGTATTATTGCTTGTGTGTTCTACCCTTTGCTGGTGTGTGCTGAAATGGGGTTGCGACTGTTTGTGTGTTTACTTTATGAGTGCACCGCGTACATGTCTGTAGCTGTTAAATTCTGAGCTCCCGAGAATTTAGTCTTGATGAGTACAAATAACCGATTTTGAGACCCTATCGGTGAGTGTTTAGTTATTTATTATATTTATTTTTTTTTAATTCCCACCGCCCGTTTCGATGCGAAAAAGACTGTCCTACAACATATTTTTTAGTACCGATGAAGCTGGATTCGCGTAAAACGGGCTAATTAATTTCCATAACACCCATCAGTGGGGCTATGAAAATCCTCATCCTGACTTTTGCAGGACAGAATTACTTGATCTTTCTTTTTGTCAAATTGTTCAATATTTTTTATAGTATTCTGATACTTTCAAAATATTGTAACGATATTAATTGTAGCTTAAATGGAGAACGGTATTTAAATTTTGTACTAAATTATTTGTTTGGACTCTTGAAGATGTACCCTTAGGGCATAAACACATCTTGTATTTTATGCACGATGGTGCATCTCCTCACTTTGCCGGAGAAGTTAAGCAATATTTAAGTAACGTTTTTGTGTGTTGGGAGGGATAATGAGGACATAACGCTTGGCCTCCAATATCGCCAGCTCTCAATACCCTAGACATTCACTTGTAGGATATCTGAAAGGCATGGTTTATTCAGAACCAATTGATAACGAGCAACAATGTCAAGAGTAAATTGTACAATAAAATGATCGGATAAGAAATATTGCACGAATATTCGAAAGAGCCCGAAGAGTAGTAGAAACGACGTGCAGAAATGCGTTTCGAAATAAATGGGAGCCATATGAAACACCTATTGTGAAGGCTGAACAAATAATTAATTAAATTAATAATAAACTTTAAAAACAAGCTTCCTTTTTTTATACATTAAAACTTCTTTAAAGGATTTTAAAAATGTATAGATCTGCAAATTAGAATCTGAAGTATCTCTTTTTCTTAAACATGTTCAGTTCTTCCAACTATCTGATCAAAATAAATAAATAATTCCTACCTCCCCTGAAAATGAAAACTGCCTTTATGAGTTTTATTCGACCACCATTACATTGAACTTACAAAATTAACGTGTTGTAACGGTATTTTCGCCTAGGTTGTCCGCAACCCATTTCACTCTAACTTCCCTCACTCCTTGATAACATTTTGACTTACTACGCAAGATTAATTTAGTTAACAGTAAACAGGATTTCCGGTGATTGATTCTCTGCGTCTGACAGAAAACGAACGTGTCGTTGAATTTGGTTTTTCCCGTTAAAGTGTTTCACTTTGAGTTCATCTCAATTTTCTGGGAAAATCATAGTTTATAACGTGATCTTTGTAGATAGTTTGACTACGTTATCGACAGTTATTGCCGCTTTATATCAACGTTGCGTTCCTTTCATGATTTTTGTCGTGTCAATCGTAGTTCCGATTGACAACTTGGGGACGGCGAAATTCGTCCGAAGAATTGGTGCCTTCTATGGAAAAATCTGCTGTTTGCGAGAAACTAATATTAGAATTCCATACTGCCGTCACAGCGAGAACACGTGCCGGACTCGAAGCTGTTTTAAGAATTTCCAGACCAGATTAACCAGGGAAGTGCAAATTTATTTTTAATTCTGATAATTTCGGAGTCATTGTAAACAATCTTGTTTATTTGTATGAACTTATTTATATTTTGGGATAGATAAGAACTATGTTGTAATTTGTACAGTGTGTTTCGAATTACTTTATTAGCGTAATTCATTGATATATTAGTTTGTACACGTATTAGCGTACTTACACGGGAATTTCACTGTATATACCGCGTGAGTCAACAGGAGCGGTAATATTGCGTTTTGTTCGGGTTTCACAGCGATTTTTTTTGGATTCTCTTATCTACGCTGTACTCCTCGAAAGGCCTTTCGCGAATAGAGTGCAGGACGCGGTTTGAGGGCGTTTGCTTGGGTAGTGAAACGCAGTATTTTTACTGTAGCTCAAAGTCAGGTATTTTGGGGCTGTATTGAGTGATTGCACTGTTAGTTGTGTACCGATACAGGCTACTATTATAATTATATATATTATTGTTGCAAACTTGGGTTTATATATTCATACTAAACATTTATTTTTGCTGATATTAAATATTGTTGCTGCAATTGTGTTTGTTATTTATTGTTACCTATCATTGTTTCTGTAGTAACGAATTAAGTAAGTAATACACTGTGGGTACGACTAACCAATCGACATCTGCGTTAATGGTAGTGTATTTTATTATTAGTCGTTGGCCCCCTTTTTTCCAGATAATTAACATAAAGTTAATTAAAATATTTATTCGAGATAACCAGAGAACCGCCCATCTTCGATTGAGGTTCCGGGAGGCTATCATTGACCAATTAATTACTTACTTAGTTAGAAATTATCATCAGGCGTCACAGTGTTTGTACTACATTTTACCAAAAATGCCCTTCTATCGCCGCCGTAGGTATTTATTTAATAAAAGTAAAATGATTGCGATAAAATTAACATTTCATTGACAAATCCTTTTAGTTGAAATATCTCGAAAAGGGTTGGGTGTATCGATTTGAAACAAGGGTACCGTTTTTACCTAAAATTATCCAATATTTTCGAATATTGGACTAACATTTACAAATTATTTAAAATAAAAAAGTTATCATGAATGAACCACCCCACCAAAACTAACCCTTATGGGTTGTATAGCAATTTCATTCTAACACCTAATTCTACGAAAGATTAACGATAAGTGTTCAAAGTTTTATTAAAATTGTACTTTCCTACTGTAGAAACGAAAACCACATTTTAAAATTACCCGTTAAAGGGTCGTAACTCCGATAAAACGCATTTTCGAGACTATATTCGTCGGAACTTTTTTTTTATTTCGACGAGTACTACCAGCCGTAGAAATTTGTTACAGAATTTTTTACACCCTGTATACATAAATTCTAATTGACATTCTTTCTTCTTACAAGGTCCGCCTAGCTGTTAACTGATAACCCAAATGAATTAAGTTTTATGTTGATTCTTATGTGCTAGAATTACATAGTGTATACAATTGTGAAAATAAACTAGTGTGATTTCGGTAAGTTAATTAATTTACTTTTATTTTGATTCACGTCTAAATTCTTTTTTAAGTTAATTATGATATAGAAAAGAATCATTAACTAATTTATTAGTGGCTAGACAGCTGCGATTTAGTTAAATATGACTTTATATTGAAACGGAAGTCAAGAATAGCTATTAAACCATATTGTCACTTCTGCTGTCAGATGTGAAATCTTCCCTTCTCCTAATTTTGTTATTACATTAAATATTCTAATATTGTATATGCATTTAAGTCGTAGAAGTACATTTCATATTTTTTAAATTTAATTACCTTACAGCCAATTTTCCTAGATTCATTCGACTAAAGTTGAAATAAATTAACAATGAAAATTACAGTACTTGTTGTACCTTTGTGCATGACATCTAATTTGAAAGTGGAAGTCGCAGCGGTCTCTTAATTATGTATTTTTCATCGTCCGGTATATAACTTAAAAGAAAATCTAATAATAAATGTGAGTACACAGCAAGACAGTATTCGTAAAAATTAAGAAAGTTTATAATTTTAGGAGATTACAATGAAGCACTTTGTGCCTGTTATTAAACATTTTGTTGCCTGTTTGTAGCAAAGAGAATGTAAAAATAAAGCAGTAAAACAGCATTTTCAAACAGTAATCTTGAAAACAGAAAGCGTGGTGAGTTAATTAAAAGGGAAATTCGTGTGTAACTCAGTTATTTCAATCGTTAAAATTCTACGTTTGGGTAAAATAGGCCGACGTTAAATAAAAACAAACAAACAAACAACAAATAACGTACGCTACTTATAGACGATGTTAAAAGTATAAATAGAGAAAGACATAACTGAAGGGTTGTATGGCTATGGAAAAACATGATCATCGAGGAAATAAATTCATAAATTTTTCCATATGTCACAAAAAGAATAACAACCACACCATTTAAACGAATACTTGGTGGGTCATGGAGCGCGCCAAATAGGGAACACCATAATGAAATCGATTTTATACTGGTAAACAGAAAACATCCGATATCCATTACATGTATACCGTTTTTTCGATGTAAACTCGGTAAACTGCTCGAGAATATGGGTTGAGATTTCCAAATCGGCGACTACCAGAGCGACGAGTTTTCCAACGAGCGCATTGCCACCTACGTGAACACGGAACTTTCCCGAAACCGTCGACTGAGCGTCCAGTACAGCAAGTACTAGAAAATGAGGACAACATACTGCGAGAAAGTGATAATAATCCCAGAACCTGTGTTCGTCGTGTATTTGCACAAATTAATGTACCACGAATGCGAGTTTGGAGAACATTGAAACGTCATGGTTTATATCCACTTCATATCCAGCCTGTTCAAGCCCTACCTACCTACCTACAGATTCCGTTAATCGTATGGAATTTTGCTGCTGGATCATTCACAATCGAAACGTAGGTAATAGAATTTTATTCACGGATGAGGCAACATTCACAAGGAATGGATTAATGAAAAGAAGGAACAGTCACTTTTAAAATTTGGAGAATTCATACGAAACCACAGTGTCAAATTATCAACACAGGTTTTCAGTGAATACCTGGTGTGGAATTATTGATAACATGCTTATTGGTCGATTCGTTTTTGAGAACCATTTAATCGCCGACAGATATTTAAACTTTCTAGAAGATCATTTGGGAGGATTGTTAGATAATGTCTCTCTGGCGATTACACATGGTATGTGGTATTAGTACGATGGTGCCCCTGCGCACTTTGCGTTACGTGTAACACAATTTTTGAATTAACGGCTTGAAGGACGTGTAATTGGTAAAAGAGAACAACACCCCTGCCTCCCCAAGATCTTCGGACTTAACTTGTTTAGATTATTATTTGTGGGGCCATATGAAAGATATGGTATACCAAACACCGTCAGAGACTGTTGAAGAGAGAGAGAACAAAATTTGACCAAAAATGCATTAGAATAATCCCGAATGTTTATAACAATTGCAAAGCCATCATATAAGTTGAAAGGAAAAAAAACATTTGCAGTTCAAAGATAACTTTCAACAAGGTGATTTTCTTTATTCACAATTTTATTATTCAATCAAACACTCGAAGTGGTTCTTAAAAAGTGAAAATGGACGAATCAAGGCATAATAATTCAGGGAAAGACACTAATAAACGCAAGATTTAGCTATTTTTGTAAGTAGTCCCAAAGAGTTGCAGAAAACGCTACAACAACTTAACTTGCACATCAAAGAAGTGGGACTAAAAAATGATTACAATAAAGCTTGTGGTATGACAGATTGGAACAAAACCCCAGTACAAATAGAACAAACAGGTCTAAACTATATTGAAGGAGCCGTATATTTGGAGAGAATCATTTCATTTCAAAACAGACAGGAAAGGTAAACCAACCTTGGCGAAACTTGTGGAATGATAACAAACCAGACAAGAAAAATTAAAAGGTAAAATATACTAGATCTGTGCTGTCCCAACCCTGCTATATGGTGGACTTCTACACCCACTAACTAAAATACTGTTAGAGAAATTAGAAGAAGCAGAGAACAATACGCCACGAACAATTCTTAGAATAAAAATAAAAGACAAAATAAAAACTACAATAATCAGAAATCTTTTGGGTTTAATAAAATTATCAAAACTATACAAAATTCAGAAATGAAGTTGGTCCGACCATGTGCTTAGAAACGCAAATAGCTGATGGAACAGGATAGTCACTATCTGGCAGCCAAATCCTGGAAATTAACAAAAGAAGCAAAGGAAGATCCAAAATCAGATGGGAAGATCCAGTGGTGAAGCAGCAGGTAAAAGTAAATTTTTTGGAATTAATCATCCTTAAGGCGTGAGGGTTTATTATTAACAAATGTATTTTTTTCTCTGTTGCGCACCTTTGCGGGCGGTTTGCTCCTCACCCGTAGAGGAACTATTCATTTCAGCCTACGGAGAGGATTTTTCTTACTATACGGTAGGTGTGTAATACAGCTGCTAATTACATGACGGCTCCCAGTTTTGTTGTTAGTCAGGCCTTTATAAGGTACATTGATAGCCTGGTAGAAAACGCGCCTGTCACAGGGACTACTATGGGAATAATACAAATACCGGAGAACTTCCATAATCGCTTGAGTTCTGTTGCGAGATTCTGATATTTATTCATTTTCTGGATCTACCTATGTTAGCAGTGAGGGGAACCGCAATCTCGAAGATACAGCCTGATTTTAAGTGTTTATCAACCAGTATAATATTCGGTCGGTTGGCGTCAACGGATTTATTTATATAATATAATTATGGGGCGCTCCCAGTAAAGAAAATATTCCTGGCTTTTGAGAATGGGATCGAATAAGTATATATTACTACTATTATTATTATTACTAGAAAGATTTTCAGCAATTCCTTTAGCGTTTACAGATTAGTTTCTATTAATTTTAGCTACAATGATGTTTTTAAAATGCCTGTCCTTGTTATTATAAATGTTACTATTGTAAGAGATTTACACTACCGAGGATTCGGAATATTGTAGTAATAACCCTTGAAGCCTTCGTATAGTTTGTTATACCCTGTGATAACATATTTCATCTATAAAAATCCAATTTCAATTTTTATTTCTTGCGGGAACAACATTTTTATGCAAGTTTCATTTATAATTTACGAACGTTGTGGTAGAGAGAATTTTCCATGGCAACGGCCTGTAAATCTTCAAAAGCGAATGATTTTATAGTGGTTCGGGCGAAAATAGTCGCAACGCTTTCAATTTTAAACTGCCATACTTGTAAATTAATCTATTTTTCGAACACGACATACTCATGTAATTTTACAGTAACAAGCTTTTCTATATTTTTAAAATATTTTGCTAATATAGGTTTGTTTATTTCAGGAGCTGCCATGGGTTTTTTTTCAGATAAAATGTTAAGACATCCAAAAAAAGCTAATCCTCAGCGAGCTATGGAATGAAAAGTCACTCTTTACTAGAATAAAGAAATGTTTATGATGTCAGATAAATTAGTTATCTTTTTTTATACGAATCTGACAGTTTTGTAAAATGATTTTTAATACATTTCAAAGAGCATTCCTTATTGAATCTTACTTTCGGAACAGCTTTCAGGTTGACGGAGAATGGACCTATTCGATTCCTTATTATTTTGTGGAATTCCGAGAGAAGTATCCCAATGAAATTATTACATACCGAAAATTTTATGTTTTGGTTAAGAATTTAGTCAGCAATTTTCGAGAAACTGGAAGTGTTGGAAGGGAAGAAGGGTCTCGTAGGCCAAAGAAAATAGTACCTGCTTTAATTGAAACTGTAAGACAACGAATTAACGAGGCTCCAAAAACACCATTTAGACATTTATGCCAACAAGTTGGTGATTTAAGTTACGGTACATGCCACAGAATAGACAGACAAGCTTTGCATCTGCATCCTTACCGATTTATTTCCTCTCAGGAGCTTTTAGAACAGGATTATCCAACAAGAGTTCAGTTTTGTCGTTGGTTTTTGGATAATCTCAATGATGAGCAGTTAGATTTAACCGTTTTTTACCGACGAAGCCTGGTTTTACCTTAATGGGTATGTTAATTCACAGAATATGCGGATTTAGAGTAGCGAGAATCCACACGTTACAATTAAAGCTCCCCTTCATCCACAAAAAATATTTTTCGAAGGCACGCTAGCTGCAGCAAGGTACAGAAACGAATTATTGCAACCTTTCTTAAATGAACTTCACGATGATGAGCTACGGGATGGTTTTCTGCAACAGGAAGGCGCAACAGCTCATGCAGCTGCAGATACAATTAATTTTTTACGCGAATATTTTGATGACCGAATCATTAGTAAGAATACTGCTACACCCTGGCCCCCTCGTTCTTGTGATATTACTGTTTTGGACTTTTTTCTATGGGCCTATTTGAAAAACACCATTTTTAAAATTCCAGTTAATGATTTAAACGAACTGAAACTGTGATGAGAAGACGTGTTCAGAAATGTTTGGAGGAAGAAGGCAGACATTTTCAACATTTGTTGTGATCATTACATTAGTTCAAGTTTATTCATCTCTTTTACTGTTGCTGAATAAAAGATTTTGCTCCTAAAAATGACGTTTCATTATTATTTAATTCCAGCTAACACAACCTAACCTGAAATTACATCATAAACATTCCTTTAGTCTAGTAAAGACGTGACTTCTCATTCCACAGCCCGCTGGGGATCAGCTTTTTTTGGATCTCTTGATAGAATGTTGTGAACTGAGTTTTACTTAAGATAATTTTAATCACTCTCATTTTGGAAATTTTGTAACACTGGGTTTATTGAAATTTTTTAACTCGCCGACAATACTATATTTTTTAGAAACCAAAATATTCTGAGTCTATCGCATATTTTTTCGTATTCAAAATGCCCGCCACTAATTTATCAGAAGTTTTATACAAGTTGCTCATTATTCCGCCAAAGTCCTATATTGGTATTATTTAAATGATTTGGGAATTTGTCGTATTTTACATATCTTTACACATATTATTAAATTCTTTTTAAATATACAGAGTGATTAGCTACAGCGGAGTATTTTTACAGTATTGTTTTCTTAAATAGGACACTCTGTAAACGTCTATATTTTTGAACTTAGCGTAAAGTTATCTTTTCAACGATCTTCTGTTTTTGATTTTGGATGAGGGGTTGCCGAGTTGTATATAACAAAGATGAAAATTTTGGAAGACACAATGTTTAACAAATGAAATCGGTGCGTGAGTATTACGATTAATCGAGAATACATATTACACAGTTATGTAGCCATGACATATACTACGACGACAATACCACCAAATATTAATTTCATTACACATGATGTTATTCGTACCAGCCCAAATTTAATTTATTTCAAAGAACAATTACTCGATTTTTTCTGATAGAACACTCTGTGTATTGTTATATTTTTGAATTCGCATGTTAATTCTCCACAATTTTTATTAATATTATCCTATACCTAAAATTCAAGCTTTCAGAGATATTATTATTATAAACCGTTGAATTATTAAACTTCTTATTTTTATCTAATCTAGTAGCCCTGAATTTCATATAAAGTGACAACATTTATTATTGATAACATCATCATCATCATCATCATCATCTGACATGGAGCCGACTCGAGGGTCAATCCTGGATTACGCCAGGCCCACCCCATGCCAGTAAGGTGGGTAGGAATTTACGGGATAGGGTGGGATAGGGTGGGGCATTGCACAACGTTAACATGTCTGCAATGCATACCGCAAGACACCGCTGCTGCAACACCGGGTAGTTAGTAAACTACGCATCAATGGGTGTTGAGTACGTAGCCGAGACCGTTATACCATTACGTGTTTGAGCCTGAGAGACTTTGGTTTCAAAGTTACACATTGTTCTTATTTCACATCAATCTATTGGTCTAAGGTTACTGATTGCACATCTCCTGGTTTTCTAATAACTAATAACCTCTTTAACAGTTACTCTCAAATTTTTACTGGCCGTTATGCGATGATAATTTGACCCTAATAAACTTTGGTATCAAAGTTTCACATTGTTCTTATTTCACAGCGATCTATTGCTCTAAGGTTACTGATTGCACATCTCGTAGTTTCCTAATGACTTAGAACCTACTTAATATTTACTCCCAAACTTATTTAAACTGCCAGTGATGCGATTATGCATTTGGCCCCAATAAACTTTGGTATCGAAGGTTCACAGTGTTCTTATTTCACATCTATGTAGTGTTCTGAGGTTACTGAAGGTTCATGTTGTTCTTATTTCACATTAATGTATTTAAGGTTACTGATTGCACATCTCTTAGTTTCCTAATAACTAATAACCTACTTAATCTTTACTCCTAAACGGATTTTGACTGTCCGGTATACGACTATGCATTTGACCCTAAGAAACTTGGGTATGAAAGTTTCACATTGTTCTTATATCACATCTATCTATTGTTCTAAGGTTTCTGATTGCACAGCTCTTAGTTTCCTAATGGCTAAGAACCTACTGAATATTTACTCCCAAACTTATTTAAACTGCCCGTTATGCGATTATGCATTTCGCCCTAATAAACTTTGGTATCAAAGTTTCACATTGTTCTTATTTCACATCTATGTATTGTTCTAAGATTATGGATTGCACATATCTTAGTTTCCCATTAACTAATAACCTACTTAATATTTACTCCCAAACTTATTCACACTGTACGGTATGCGATTATGCATTTGACCCCAATAAACCCTGGTATTGAAGTTTCACAGTGTTCGTTTCTCCCTTCTGTCCATTGTTTTAAGGTAACAGATTGCTCCTATCTTAGTGTCCTAATGACTAATTAACTTCTTAATATTTACCGCACTTTTTACCGCTGTTTTACCACTTAGTTGGAAGGTCGATTCTGGATTGATTCCTTCCCCTCTGCCGTTGACAGGTAGATATCCATCGTGGTACTTGCTTCGTTCCCTCTCATCTGCCTCCTCCTCCTCGCCATCCTGTCCCTCCTCAGTCGACTCTTGATCGGACTCTTCCGCTAGTGCGCACGCACCCTCTTTTCGGATATCCTCCTTCTTCGTGCCCAGTCCTCCCATGTCTCGTTAGGTATGCCGGTGCTTTGCATATCCGCCCCCCCCCATGATGTACTCTTCGCGTAGCAAGATCTTCCGATCTTCATTTCCTCTGCCCGCTTGCCATAGTCCCGCTGTAGAGGGTGGCCGGCCGGTGCTGAGAATATGTGCCCAGCGCTTACCTCTTGATGCAGTGAGCCGCCTAATATATTAAATACATATCCGGTTCCATCACATAAACAATCTAATACAAATCCTAGCAACACTGTTACCCGCAAATACCTAAAATTTGTGTACCAATAATACCCCCGATCTGCGCTGTAAACCAAGTAAACTGACTGAGATTAAGGTAATCAAAGTAACCAAGTTAAGTTAATTAAAGGTAAATGATACCAATGTGTAAAAATCGCTCGTTACCCCCAGATGTCACCATTGCCTAGAGCTTAATTGTCCCTTTAACTTTAAATTTATTGAGATTGGATTAAATTAAATTACAAGATTTTAAGTTAATTGAAATTACATGAGATTGAAGTTTACAGATCGTTTTTCTTTTCTTTTTCTTTGCTAATCAGAGTAATACTAATTTATTAGTTAATTAAAGGAGATTAATTTAAATTAAGTTAAGCGGTATTAAGGGGAATAATGAGGCTACCAATGCTACCAACGGCTACAAAAGACTACCAAAGGCCACTTAGGCCCTCACCACTTATCTTTGACTGCTTCGCCTACAGTTTTCTGTGTTGATTGCTGTTCTGTCCCTTGGATAGAGCGCCTGGTAGAGACGGTGGTTTTCCTCCGTCCTTCCTCCCCCGGTTCGTACCTCCTCGCACTTGCATTTAATTGTTTGTCTCAAATTTTCCTCGCCGAGCAGTATTTCTCGAAACGTTTTTCAAGCACTCCCGTTTCCGATCTCGACGCCAACCCTAGCCTCAAGGTCCAGCCGTTGAGAGTAAGCCGCTACACTAGCTGATCTGTTATTATGTCATTAAAATGACGTAAAAATTAAGGATAAGAAAATAAATAATTCTAATATGTTAGATCCTGCCCCCTCCCCCACATACTAAAACTTATGTGTGTTCAAACAAATATTTAAAATTTATAAATAACGAAAAAATCGCAATTAAACTCATTTCGTCTACTTGAAGTAATAAATTATTATTATTATTATTTTTAAAGAAATTCTTGTTAATAACTCACAAACAGAATATTTTCCATCACTATTACCTTCTCTATCTATGAAATTTGGGTAAATAAATCGATTTGTAGTAGCATAATTTCATGTGGTTCCTACATGCTTAATATCAATGATTTCAAATATGAACAATTATTTATGTATTTTTTTCCACTTACTATTCACGCAGTCAACTAAAACCACACTGAATTAAATAATACACTTACTGGCAACAAAAGAATGAATTGGCTACCTAAAAGTAGGGAAAATAAATGAATCAACTGAGTTTAAATCAGGAAGCTAGCTGACCTATTCATATTTAAGAATTACGAATTAATTTATTGAAATACACCAAATAAAAGAACTGGTAAATTTCGAGAATTTCCTGGTGCGACCGAAGCCACCCTCGCTCCGTGTAGGGGTCTATTTATAGCCCAACGCCTTGCCCTGATCTTTAAGGAAGCCCTTTGTTCTTATTCGACGACCGTTTTTAGACCCACGCGGAAATTTGCCCTAAAACGTCACTAAACGATCCAATTTGCGACCACTAATAATTATTTGAGCAAACTAACTGGCCAAAAGTTTGCTCTTAAAATACCGTAATTTATCCAATTTAATCCGAACACCTATGATTTAAAACACGCACTGAACTTCACAAAAAATTCACCACCATCGCCGAGCAAAGCATAAGCACACCCGCTGTCCACGACCATTCGGCACGGAGTCACAACATTTATTATTGATAACATAGATAGAAAAATGATTTTCATTCATTTGACGTATTAATTTATACCAAATGTTCAATGCGACCTCCGTTCTGATCAACACATATGTTCAGTCTATAAAAAAAACGATATATTTACGAATACAACTCGCGGCGGCTCAGCGGAAATTGTACCAAAAGCATATGTATTATGCGCTGTCTTATATCTTCTGTAGTAATTTTGCAGGAATCTGGTACGTAATGTGTCTCCATAGGAAAAAACAATCCATTTTCGTCAAGTCTGGCGATTTAGGTGGCCAATTGATGGTACTGCCGTGACCTATACATATGTGCCCGAATTAGTGAATCAAGAACTGTTTAGCTACTAGTGTGAAATGTTCGATTTGGAGGGATATTTTGCAGGAGTTGAGGCAAATTATTTTGAAAGAAATACTAATATTGTGCACCATTCAGATATTTATGAAAAAATGAAACCTAATCACAAAATCGCCCACAATACCTCCTCAAACATTTACAGTTAATGGTTGTTGCCCATCAACTTACAATTCTTGGGCTTTCTAATTGCATAATGATGAGTTTTATGTCGGTTTGGGCTACCACTTTGAGTAAAGATGAGCTAGCCAGTGAACAATACTTCTGCAAAAAGTTAGGAATTGCTCTTTCCATTTCCAATCCTCACTCAACTTCTGACATTCGGCCGCTTTTATGGAACGCACCCTGTATGTGTGACGTTTATTTAAATTTCCGCAAACGCAGCTTTAATCCAAGTCTTCACACTGTTAAGTGCGCGGAAAAGACAGAAGTCAGCTACCAGCTTTCGGCCTGAGTGTTACGCAGATTTACAATCATCCTCGGGCGTCCGAATCAGTGTAATGTATTAATACGTAATTACTTTCGCTTTTAGCGATACTATTTACGGTACGTCCGAAAAAGGGGAATATTCGGTTACACAAAAATCCCGAAAATATTACTTAAAGTACCGATTTGGAGAATTTCGTCGTATGACGCAATATTGAGAAATCTGCCAAAAGCAAGTGGTTTCGAGAGAAGCAACTGTAGAAACTCCACCACCCAGGGACTGACTCAAGCTTTACACCCCCCCCCC
>JABXWE010005876.1:0-37245 GCA_014611495.1 Limonius californicus | reverse complement strand
CACTAAAAAACACAAAAAAATGCTTTAAAACCATAAAATTTTAGAAGCAAAATCTTAAGAAAATTTCAACTAGGTAACTTGAAAACACAAATCAAGAAAATTTAAAACAAGAAACCCTTAAATATGCAAATTAAGGTTTTGCATATGGATTTTAAAAAAACTTGGCTAAATATGTATTTATACGCTAAAAAACACAAAAAAATGCTTTAAAAGCATGAAATTTTAGAAGCAAAATCTTAAGAAAATTTCAACTAGGTAACTTGAAAACACAAATTAAGAAAATTTAAAACAAGAAACCCTTAAATATGCAAATTAAGGTTTTGCATATGGATTTAAAAAAATCTTGGCTAAATATGTATTTATGCGCTAAAAAACACAAAAAACACCAGCAAACTGAAAGCGTATTTCAAAGAAAGTGCTGTATATATAATCCATACAGTGTAAAGTTCATCCGATAAGCTGCTTCAAGAAACTACATCGTTAGTGAATCACCTTTCATCCGTCTGCGAAATAATGTGTTTCCGTAAATACCAATTCAAAGAAAGGTATTTAAGGAAAACACAATATTCCAGTTTCTTAATATGATTTCCAGACATTATACACGAAAATGTAATCGCAAGATAATTAGCCTTATGAATAAAAATTAAGCATTTTATGACAACATGGCAACGCTGCGCTTCTAAAGGAAACAAAAATGCTACAGGAATCTGTAATATCGTCGCTTTCACATGATGAATAAACTGTGTGTAGTTCGACTGTTCGAGTCCCGCCTGCCTGGGGGCTAGACCCTGGCGATCCTAGCGGACGGGACTATTTTAACGATACTAAATAACCCATAAGGCTAACTCTCTTTATAAATATACTGCTCTTTGGTTATACGTAATTCTAACGCATACCGTATAGCCGCAGACAGCCGTCCGGACTACTTCTACAGCCTCGCGCAACGTTGCCAATTCTAACAGCACGGCTTGTAAGTAGAGGTGGCACTGGCCGAACAGTCCTTGAGGCCAACCGTCTCAGCGCCCAAACAAGATTGCGCCATATCCGCCGCACCAAAACCAAAATAATATCAGGTTGAATAAGACATTGAATACATGTTAAGAAAACTCAAACAAGAATATGAAAACTGGGATTTAGAAATAAACTTACAAAAAAAGCAGAACCCGTATGCTTGACGAGAGCTGTCAGAAATTTAAAGGAAGGCGATCAGAATTTTTAATCTTGTAACACTTTTAAATATTTAGGAACGATTGTAGGTTCGGCAGGTAAATAGGAAAATAATATATCCACAAAAATAGCTATTTGTAAATGTGTTAAGAACTCTACATTTTCTACTATCGAGTAGAAATCTCAGTAACAATACCAAATAACATCTCTTTCGTAGCTTGGTTAAAAACATTATACCCTATGGAGGTAAAAGATAGCCAAAAACAAAATCTAATAGAGACACAATTAGAACTGTATGAAAAGGTGCCTTACAAGAAAAGATCAGAGGTTAGAAGAAATTTAGGAGATAATGGGATTACCCAACTCCATCACCGGAACATTGGAATAACGCGCTCTCCAGTGGTAATGTCAAACATATGTCAGAAAGCACATGGCTCAAGAAACAACAGAATGGTACTCCAGAGGAAAAAGAAAATGTAGTCGTCAGCATTAAGCTGGGAAACTTGTATAAAAAATAAAGGACAGGCAAAGATTGGAAGGAAAGAGACTGGAGAAGAGGGGATTATGGAAACATAGAATGGCAGACCCAAGACGGTAATACCTGAAGAAAGACGAATATAAACTGAAGAAACTGAATGGAAAAAAATAACACCGACTTCCAAGTCATAGCTGTTAAGACTAGTGATGAGCGAATCTCGAATAAACACATTCGAAATATTCGATTATGCATATATCTCGAAATAATTAGAGATGCGAGTAATTCATTCGAATGATTAAAGCTTCTCGAACTACGTTCGTTTAGTGGCGCGCGCATCTCTAACGAAATTATTCGAAGTATTCGATGATACATACATCACCGAGCTGCTAATAATTCATTCCAATGATCAAAACTTCTCGAATTACTTTCGTTTCGTTGTTTGGCCTGTAATCGAAAAACTGTCTTTGTCGGTATACATTTTGAGTAGTATTCGAATGAATTTGTAATTCGAGAAGATACTAAAAGATAAACGAAATACGGTTTTATGATTTCGAACCGGGCAGACTTAAGTTTTTTTCTAGTTTTCTACACTTAAATTCAAAAATACTTATTGTAGAATTTTTTGGGTTGGTTGTTATTCAATTCAACATATTGTTGTCATAAATTAGATAAATAAATATAATAATTCCAGCAATTTGTGTCATTGTTTAAAAATATCAAATAAACCAAGTGTTTTGATCTTAATCAGTTGCGATCATTTGTAATCTATCTGGCTTCTGACATTACCTTTCCGTTTAAAAAATTTAGTGGCTAAATTGATCGTCATGATTAAGTTTATATAGATATACACTATTAATCAATTACAATAAAATAATCAGAAATATCGTTAATATTAAATAACTTATAACGGAAAATTATAAACGGCATTCACAATTAGGTTAATTTTACTATTTGACGAAATGTAAATAAATACAGAACAGAATTCAGCCGAAAACAGAAAAAAATCCGAGATAGGAGCGGCAGTGCCAGGGAGTCATCATTCGAAAGTCAGGATGCCATAATATATTTCTCACATTGCCGATATGCGCGCGTATTTTGGATCCAAATGATTAATTCGAATGAATATCTCGATTATTAAAATCATTCGAATACTAATCATTCGATTATTAAAATAGTTCGATTAAGCCCATCACTAGTTAAGACTTCTATCAGTATTAGAAGAAGGCATTCCTAGATATAAAATATTCTTTTAAATGCAAATGTAAAAATCTTTAATACATTCAGTTTGTGCGTTAAATACTTACGAATACTAAAGGCTTTAGTTCAGTTAAAGAATAGTCTAGCGTAATGAAGCAACTGTTTACCGTACAGTACATATTTCAAGTAATCAGAAAATAACATAATTTTCTCTGCAGTAATCAGAATAGTAAAGGAATGATAGTTAATAACCATTATTCCTGAATCGGTAGATTTCACCTTATTATTTTGAAAGTTTTGTATTATTTTTTGAAAACCCGTTTTCTGCCTTTCTGAGCTAACAATCAGCATGCAGTTTGGATTATTCGTACGAACTGCATCATTAGAGAGTGATGTCATTACGCACCAGAGCACACTAAAGGATTAATCTCAAGGAGCTTCAGCATGTTAAGCTTCAGCCTGCAAGGCGTATTTAAAAAGGATTCTGGTTCCAAAGTGTTGAAAAGTTTATCACTCGGAGGAAAGGAAGAACCACCAATATTGAATATATCCCATTGCTAGGCTGTACATTATTGTAATACTTGTTTCAGCGGTAATATACATACCGCGCGGCGAATTCCATGGGAAAATGCATGTGTTTATGAATTCATTTAAATTCATAATTCCCTACGGTTCAATACAAGTTATTGTGTAAATACCTGTTGTACGATCGTCTAACGTTTTCGTAAATCTATATAAATGATTGAACAACCTGTAGAGCAAACGTGAATAAAAAACAAAGTCGACATTATTTAGTAATACAGTTGAATACTCGTGTCAGAAATTGAGCCATGTTAGTTTCTTCTAGGAATTTTTACGTAATAAATATAGCCAGAAGATGTGTTATTTTCCATGACAGATATTCTGACCACAGGATGTTATAATATTAATACTTAAAAAATACAGTGCACCCCGTTTAATGTGATCACATCGAGACTCGAAGCTTTTGATAAAAATATCTAATTGATAATAATAAACGGTTAAATACTGCTTCCATTGGTGCATCAACGTGCCACCTACATGTTCATCATGTTCATCAAGGTTAGCGAACCAGAATTTCAATGCAGATTGCACTTGATCGTCTTTCGCAATTGTCATTGTTTTTTGGGACGGCCTCTATTTCATCACGTTGTTTTAAAAATTTATAAAAAATACTGCATTCCGCTGGCTTATTTTCGGCTACTTATCACAGTTTTTTTTTTGAGGATGGGAAACCTTCATAGGCGCCCCGCATTCTGCGGGGGAGTGTGGGATTCCTCCTAATCAATAGGAGACCTACACACTAAAACCTCTCCTCAATTGTACCAGACTACCCTTTGCCCAACATGGTATTGCGCGTGCAATTTCGTCATGTCGGGAGGCATGCTTCGCTATCGTCCTTTCTGTTCAGTTGCCCCTTCTTTCTCTCTCCACTCCTTGGGCTGCTCTCTCTTCTTCAACTTTTGTCCTCATTTTGAGTCCGAGGTACTCGCGAATGTCTTTTCATTTTCCAGCCTCCACGTGCCTTTCGAAGTTTTCTGGAGTCAGCCTTTCTCCGAGTAATCTTTCCAGCTCCAAATGTTGTTGTTCCCACCTTTCGCATACTAGTAGATGTTCTGGTGAATCTTGTTCGTCTGGGCAGTTTGGGCATGTTGTCTCTTGCGTCTTGCCTATGCGGCATAGATATGAGTTGAAGGACCCATGGCCCGTTATAAATTGGGTTACGTAGTGGTCCACCCCCGTTGCTCCGTTTAATGTCCAGGTTGCTAGGTTTTTTATTAGTCTTCGCGTCCATCTTCCTGTCGTTGCATTATCCCATCGTTCTTGCCATCTAAGGTACACCTCTTCTCTTGCTTCTTCCTTTTGTTGGCCGTTATTTTCGTATAGTCTACCTCTTTCTTGGACCAAAATTGACAGCGGGGGTACTCCCGACACCGCCATCAGGGCTTCTGTAGGCACCGTCCGATAAGCTCCCACCATTCTCAGCACAGCTTTCCGTTGACTCTTTTCCAGTAGCTGTCTGTATTTTCTATATTTTAGTGCTGGCTCCCATATCGGAGCACCATATAGCATAATTGAGTGTACAACACTCACCATCAACCTTCTCTTCTCTCTGCTGGGTCCTCCAACGTTCGGCATAAGTCTAGTCAGCGCCGTAATTGCATTATCGGCCTTCTTCACCGTTCTTCTGACGTGAGCAGTCATTCGAAAATTCCTGTCTATCCACAGGCCTAGGTATTTTATTTCCTGTTTGCTGCTAATTCTGACTCCTCCCACCGTTAGTTCTACTGTCTTC
Organism: Limonius californicus; assembly: GCA_014611495.1. Classification (NCBI taxonomy): domain Eukaryota; kingdom Metazoa; phylum Arthropoda; class Insecta; order Coleoptera; family Elateridae; genus Limonius; species Limonius californicus. The sequence continues at coordinate 32,089 of JABXWE010005876.1, read as the reverse complement.
AGTTTCCTGTAGCCTACTAGTACTACCACTTCAGTCTTTTCCGGTGCCAGGTTCAGTCCGTTCTGTTGTATCCATGCTTCTATCCGGCCGATAGCCACTTCTGTCGCATCCAACAGAGATTGTTCGTCCTTCCTGGTAACTAGCAAGGCCAAGTCGTCTGCGAATCCTATCAGTTCTGCCCCGGTCGGCATCTGCAATCTCAATATTCCGTCGTAGAATACACTCCACAGTAGGGGTCCCAGTACCGACCCTTGAGGCACTCCGCTGGTTATCTTCATTTCCCTTTCGGCAACTAATAGTATTCGGTCCTCGAAGTAGTCTCTAACGATCCTCAGCATGTAGCGCGGTATGTCTATTGCTTCAAGCGCTCTCATTATTTTGATCCAAGACGCAGTGTTGAACGCATTTCTCACGTCAAAAGCCACCATTATGCATAATTTCTTACGCCTATGGCTTCCCTCCCTCGCTTTTCTAACTATCTCCGCCACTTGTTTTAATGCTTGTATGGTGGATCTCCCTTTTCGGAAGCCATACTGATTTGTGGACAATCCTCGTTTTTCTTCTACTAGTCTTCTTAGCCTACCTTCCATTAGTCTTTCTAGAAGTTTGCCCAGAGCATTCAGCATACACAGTGGCCTGTACTTCACTTCCTGTTCTCCCGGTTTTTTTGGTTTAGGTATCAAAACCAACTTCGCTACCTTCCATATTTTTGGGAAGCTTCCGGTTTCTAGGCAGTTATTCATTACTTGGAGTATTATTCCCGGCATCGCCTTAATTGCGGTTTTCACAATCTCATTTGGGAGGCCGTCCACACCCGGGGCCTTACCGTTTTTAATTGCTTTTCCTGCTCTCTGCAATTCTTCTTCGGTGAATTTTTCAGCTTCCAGGTGCCCCTCCTGTTGCAACGCCCATGTTAGAGCAGGGTGCTCTGGAAACAGGTTCGTTGCCATTATCATTTGCTCTTCTGCGCTGAGTTCAATTCGTGTTTTCCTGCCTATTTTCTTCATTACTATTTGGTATGCTTTACCCCATACGTCTTCCTCCAGTTCTTGGACTAGTTCTTTCCATTTTGTTTCCTTTGACCTCCTAATCATCTTCCTGAACTCTTTTTTAGCTGTTTCGTAGTTCCTGTTAAGTTCTTGTTGCTTTTGCGTTTCCTCAATATTTGGTGCTCTATATCTTTCCTTGTTGTTCTTTGCTATTTTTCTTCTTAGTTTCTGGCATTGCACCCGTTTCTCTGCTATGTCGGCCGTCCACCAGTACTTACCCTTGCGAACATACCCTCTGCCTCTTACTTTTGGAAAAGAATTATTGCATGCCTCTATTAACACTTTAGCGAGGTCTTCCGGTGTTTTAATATTTCTTGTTCCCATGTTCCAGATTGCCAGCTCAATGTTTCCCTGTAGCTTTTCCATTCCGGTCTTGTTTATCTTCCATCCCTCCCTCACAGGCTTCTCTTCTCGGCTTCGTCTCTCCATATCCACCTCATAGGTAATGTATTTGTGGTCGCTCAAACTTTCTCTATCGCTGACCTCCCAATTTTTGACCTTCCCTGCAAGTCGTTCGCTAGTAACTGTAATATCTATGTGCGATTCCTGTTGTCCTCTTGCAAATGTGGCTTCGTTACCGTTGTTCATCACCGCTAGTCTCTTTGATGCTATTAATTCCTCCAACATCTCCCCTCTTCTGTCCGTGTGTTGTGCCCCCCATGTCACCGACTTCGCGTTTACGTCTCCCGCCATCAGTACCGGTTTGTTATCTTGCGATATCCTTTCCCCCAATTCTTCCACATAACGCTCGTATTCGCCTCTATCCACATTTGGTGATATGTACATACCAAGTAGATTTAAGCTCTTCACCTCAACCTTCAGGATACCCTTACTTTTTTCTACGCTGCGCACGCGCATGTCTTCTGTCCCATTGTAGATCCTAATCGCCACGTCCGTCTCGTTGTCCGTAATCCAGTCGCTGTCTTCCCTTGTAGCAATGTTTTTATTCGGTTCCGATGCTATTACTACATCAATATCCAACTCTATTACCGTTTGCTCTAATAGTTCCTGCGCCGCTACGCACCTATTTAAGTTTATTTGTAGTACTTTCATGCTTAAATATTTAGAGCGTAGGGTGTACCGCCCCTTTCCGCTGTTGGAGCTGTCATCCTCTGTCTTTCCTTTTTTACCGAGTCTCTGTATACTGGGCAGCGCATATTATCCGCGCGATGGTTGCTCTCGTTGCATACGTAGCAGTACTCAGCATTTTCGCAGTTTACCGCTACATGCCCCGCTTGCCCGCACTTTAGGCAGCATCTTTGTCTTTCCTGTTTTCCACATTGGGTCGCCCGGTGTCCAAATGCTTGGCATTTGAAACATCTATTTGGGCTGAATTTTTCCTCCACCCTGCATCTGCTCCATCCTATTATTATTCGTTTCGTTTTGCTAAGTAATTTTTCGGCTGCCGTAGTTGGGATTATCGCGAGTGCACTGAATGCCATCCTCGCTCCACCTTTCCTAGGGTTCAGCGGAGCGCGCGGGGGGTGTACCACTATCTGCAGCTGTTCTCCCTCATCAAACTCCTTGGTTGCTATTAATGCCTGCTTGATATCTTCCGTCGTTATACCTTCCTCTACATCCTTAACAATGATGGCTTTAGTTGCTTGTTTGACTTCGACCTTCGTTTCTTCTCCCAGGCACTTCTTCACTTCCTGCATGAATATATCTCTAGCGCCGTCCTTTTTCGCCCTGTACCTCAAGTGCAACTTCCCATCTTCGGTCTCAGCTGTACTTTGCACTCTAATTCCAATTTTTTCAATATCGATATTGCTCCTAAGCCGTTTCAACACGTCTGCCGGTTTCCTGTCTTCCTCGGCGCCTGTTTTTGCTTTTATGCGTAAAGTTTCGTAGCCAGGTCCTGCCTCCTTTGTTCTTCCACCCCCTACTATTCCACTGTATGTTCTGGTGCCAGTTTCAGGTATATTTACCATTATCGCACTCCCATGGAAGATGTACTCTATGATTTTCCGGTATTGTAGTGGCTCAATCACTACAGGGGCCGGCATTTCCACTTTTCTACATTTTCTTCTTTCCATGAGTTGTCTCAGCCTGGTAAGCACGTCGTATGTGGTGGTCAGATACGGCTTACCCTCTAGGTTGCAGTCAATCACAGCATGAAAAGCGTATGTTGGTGGTCTCTCTACAGGTTCTTCATGTTCTTCCGTTGCCTCGCTGCATTGGGTTGCAACGTATTTAATGTCTGCTGGTTCCCTGTGCTGTACATCTAGAACCTTCAGTTGTGGCAGTTTTCTAACGTACTTCCTTAATATTGTACACCCGTCTTCTCCGTTTGTATCTAGTATTGCCAGGTTCCCATCATTGTCTCCTGTTAGTGCCATGACAGTGTTTGTGTATACGTCTTCCGGCCATTCCGTCATCTTACTGAGCGGCCTGAACTTGCTTTCACTTCTGGGCTCTTGTAGCGCCTCTTCAATATTTTCCTTCTTTGTCCTCATCTGTTGCTCCTTTGAAGTTTCTGTCTGCGTTTCAGCTTCGCGGGTTTGCTTTTCGATAACAGATATCTCTTTTCTCTGCTTCTCTGTGGCAGTCTGTCCATCCATATTGGCCTCCCGCCCATCGACGTCTTCCTGGATTTCCTTCATGATGTCGCTTAGTAGCTTAGTTCCACCTTCGTTCTTCCATTGCTTCGCCCGAGCGCTTAGGGTATACCCCGTCTCTTTTATTTCTGTCTTGGTGTTTGCATTCGTTTTTATTAGTTTTTGCAGTGTCCCCACGTCCTTGAACAACTGTTCCATGGCTCCGTTTAGCCTCTGTATTTCTTTTACAGCTATCTCTACGAATTTTCTTGTTCGTCCCCCACGGGCCAGGAATTCTTTTCCCTGTCCTTCGTTTGTCGGCATCTCCTTCCTCTTGTCCGCTCTTTTCCTTTTTTTCCTTCTCTCTTCTGCTTCTGGAGTGCTGTCGCTTTTTACCACCATGCATTCCTCTTCCATTTCCCTTCTCTTTCCTTCTTCCTCTTCGGGGGAGCTGTCAGTAAACACGCTCTTTTCATTCGGTTTCTGTTCGCGTTCATCCTTGTCTTTGTTTGGTGTGGCATCCTTTTGTAATGGGCCCATGCATTGTTTTAGTGTAAAGGGCGGGGAACGACTAAGACTGTCCCTTCGTCCAAACACTGCCATTCTCTCTCTTTCTATCCTCTCCCTCTCTGCTTTATCCTTCTCTCCTTTCTCTGTTTTGTTTTGTTTTAAGTTTTGATTATCCATGAATATAAAGTGAAATTAAGAAACGTAAACACACGGAACAATCATAAACAAACAACGGAACAAACGTATTGCGCAGTGTGGCTAATACCACACTAGAAAGAAACATTGATAACTACTTAGAAGGTAGTTTTTTTTGGACAAGCTTATTCGATCTCACGGTATATTTGCTTTCATGCTCTCAAATTCATTCATTAGCTCATTCTTTTTCCCATTTATTCCACGGATATTCCAGGTGCCCAGTCGCCAGCCCCTTCTTTTCATTTCTTCGTCATTACTGTCCTTGTTCTGGATATTTCTCTTTCTCTTTCTATTTGATCTTAGCCCCAGTTCCTCTATTCTAGTTTTCCATACCCCCTCGTCCATTTTTCCTCTCCCTGCCAATGCTATATCTATGAGTTCGTCCGTGGTGAATTTTATTTGTGGCTTGATGGGTATTCTTGTTTAGTTTTGTAGTTATACAATAAATCATTGTGAAAAGAAGAGGAAAACAAAGGAAACAAAAATGGGATATGCATAATACTATCAAAAGAACTAAGTGGACACCAATGATGCTGTTCCTGCTCCTACTTTTTAATATCACTAACGCCCATTTTCTGAATTTTTAATTTCCCCTTTTTCATCTTCTTTCGCATTGTACGTTAACTAGTTAATACTGAGATTTTTGCAATATCTAGTTAATTATTGGATCTTTAACACAAATGAAGATTTTATTCATCTTTCTCAAATATTTTTAGAGTTTTTCCAGTTATTTATGAATTATGACTGTAGATGGAAAATAGCCAAAATAAGGCAAACATACAGCCATGTATTATTTAAATAGTTATACCATACACATCCAAGAAACATTGTTTCAATTTATAAAAAATTGTTGCAGACTGCCCTAAAAGCTCAATTACTGAAACCAGAAATGAGATGCGAAAAGGGACACTCTCAAATAAATTGCATGCAGAAAATCAAATCCGGTAGCGCCGATGTAACTATCCTTGATGCCAGTGATGTCTACACTGCTGGCTTAAACTTCGACTTAGTGCCTTTTGTAAGCGAAGTCTACAATTTAGGAGAACCCGAATATTATGTAGTGGCTGTTGCAAAAGAAGCTGATCCTAGCACAGAACTAACATATCTGAGAGGTATGGAAGGTTCTTTATTTTCTGATTAACAATTTCAAATAATCGTTGTTTATTAGAAAAAAACACCTGCCATGGAGGAATAAATACAGCAGCCGGATGGGTATACCCATTGGCATATTTGATCAGCAACGGTTGGATTCGACCGTATGGTTGTAACAGCATTCGAGCTGCGGCTGAATATTTCACCAAGAGTTGTATTCCTGGTGCTTTGAGCACTGAATACAACACGGGTGTGCCTTATGATAACCTTTGTGATTTGTGTCACGGTGCTAGTTTTAGGTAAATATTTGTCTTTTTGTGATGACAATAGATCAGATTTAAATTTCATATTTTTCTAGATATTGTCGAAGAGATGCTTCAGAAGATTATTATGGACATACAGGAGCATTCAGGTGTTTGGTGGAAGGTGGAGGACATGTAGCATTTGTTAAACACACCACAGTGCTGGAGAATGCCGGTGGGCAGAGGAGGGAATGGTGGGCTCGAGATGCCTTAATTGATGATTTTGAATTGTTGTGCCCTGATGGTAATTATTTGCTTTATATTTCTGGAGCAGTTTTAAAAGGGTTGTGTCTTGACAGGTACAAGAGCTGAAATTCAAGATTACCGAAAATGTAACCTGGGAAAAGTGAAATCAAATGCAATTGTAACCCGGGGTGGATATAGATACAACGAAACTGAAATAAATGCCTTCATTAATGTATTCTTGTACTCACAAACGTTTTATGGACGAAAAACAGCAGATGAATTTAGGTAATTTGTAAAAACTAAATATTGTTAGTTTGTGTAATTTTGTTTTGCAGTTTCAGCATGTTTTCATCCGCACCACCCTTCACGGATCTAATCTTCCAAGATGCAACCCAACAGCTAAAAGTAATTGAACCAAGGGACAGATATTATTCCACTTATTTAGGAAAGGACTACATGAGAGCCCGAAGGGTTGTAGACTGCCATGCGGGGACTTCCAACCTGCATTTCTCTCTTTTTAATCTCATAGCGTATTCTATTTTGACTGCAGTTATTTCTAGGTTATTTAGCAGATAAGGGTTTCATTTAATGCTTAGATATTGAACCAAGTACAATGAACGTGCAAACAATTGGAACATGGATGCAAAAATCAAAATTTGTGCCTTTAGAAGTTTTGTTGAAAAAATTGTTAATTGGTTTTATTGAATCAAAACAACTATTTAATCTCGTAGTAAATTCTATTTTAATTGCAGTTGTTTCTAGGGTTATCTTTAAAGAAAGGTTTGCATTTAATGATTAGATTTGAATCGAGTACAGTGAATTGTCAAAGTTAATTTCTGCATTTAATGGATGTAAAAACCAAAATTTATTTAGAAGTGAAAACTTTGAAATACGATTTTCTGAAAAATTGGCAGACTTGAATTTATAGTGGGAGTACTGCACCAATTGGGGGAGAGTAGTCCACAGTGAGACAAAATTTACAATTTTATTTGTAAAAAATTATTTATGAATAATAAAAGAGAGCTGTACATCAACACATCGTAAGCAGCCCTTTTGGATTAAAAACTTCAATAATAAGTTTAAAAAAACATTTTGAAAATGGAAAAATAATTATATTTTTTTTAGTGCAGTTTGTCTCACTGGGTACTACTAGACGTTACTACATTATGATAAAAAAACTTTTTATTTTCTCTACTCAGCGAACATTAAGGTTGTTAAAAGAAATTGAAAAACACAAATATCTGCATAAACGTTGAGTTTCCATCTGAAGTGGTGGCGATAGAAGCATGACAATATCAGACTCAGTTACAGAAGGCAAATCGGGCATGTATGGAAATATAAATCCATTCACTTTTTAACTGTTTCTAAGGTACGACACTTCATAATCCTTCATTTAGTCTTTTCCTTGAATTATTTTTCTCACAAAAAACATTTGAAAAACCAACCAAAACGTAGTCATCAACGGTAGGTTCTCGTTCTAATTCTTGAAAGTCAATAAAGGATTCTTCTCCATCTGATGAGTAGTCATCATAAATTACCTGAAAATATATTTGCTAAGGTGATAAAAATGTAAATATATATTACATTATTGTCTACCTGAGAATCATCTTGGTCGTCTGATGAATCATTATTATTTTCGATCTTTGATTTTTTCACAGTCTTGTCAAATAGGTCCTCAGTAACCTTTTTTTTTTCTTTTTCTAAGCGTTCTTTTAATTTCTTCTCGGTTTTTGCAGTAATAAACTCTTTTTCTGGCGTGTTTCTTAAAATTGTGCTTCTTCCATGTTGACGTCCTGATGATTTCTTCTTACTCGGCAAAGCTTTGGGGTAACCACGAAATATTTACGGTGAAATGAAATCTTATTTCTGTTCTTGATTGTTTAAACTGCTCGAAGAGGCTATAGTTCCTTCATTATCTTCATTGGTAATTTCAAGTTCAGCAGACATTTCTACAATAGATGCTACGGGATGTTCTAAAGATCTATCGGCTACCGACGAACAGAAATAATCGGAATCAATGAATACATCTCGGTCAAAAGGAAAAATTCCAGACCTCTTAAAACCAGCAATTATGTTGGAAGGTGTTAGAACCTTTGGCAGAGCTCTTCCAGTACATTCAGCAATTTGGTATATAGTGATGGGAATACCAGGATTTCTAACCATCCAAGAATCGACTTCTGCATTGTAATAAGCTTTTAATGGACCGAAAACTGTTAGGTCTAAGGGTTGCATTTTATGGCTGCAATGTGGAGGCAGAGTCAACATTACTCCATTTTTTTTGGCAGCGTCTAAAACTTTAATTCCCATATGAGACTCGTGGTTATCACAAATTAATAATGTAGGGTTATCTTTTGTACTATTTGTGTATTTGATGAAATGCTTAATTTCAGAAGAAAATAATTCTGTTGTCATCCATCTTTATGGACTAGCAAGGCCAAGTGTTCCAGTTGGTGCTCCATTTGTCATATGCTGCTTGAAATTTTTTCTGGGAAAAACCATAACAGGAGGAGTAAATGTTCCTGCAGCTGAAATAGAAACTAAGAGAGTTACCAACTCCCTCTCTCTCCACTAGTGCTCTGGTTCAGTTGCTTAAATCCCTTCTCTGCTATGACTTTTTTCGGCTTCGGATTCAGTGTAGCTTTATTTACGTATCAATGCAACGTCTGAAATGGAATTCCAGTTGTTCTCGCAGCTTCTCTTATAGATAAGTTCTGATTTGTAACCAGCTTGACAGCGGCCGCCATATCTTCTCCAGACGTTTTCCCTATTTTTCTGGGTTTGTCTTTAGATCCCACCATTTTGAATTAATTTTCACTCCTTTACTAAAAACAAAACCACAATGCGTTAACGTTGCTTGTAGAAATGGTATACAGTGAGACACGTCCCACTGTGTACTACCTGACGCTGTGTACCTAAAGTGTGGACAAAATAAAAAGAGTGTAGTTTCATAACCACAAACTTTAATCAACAGCAACAACTACGAACTTATGTCTAAATAGTGTACTTTCAAATATACTTACTTGAAAAATGAATTAGCTGCGCAATCTAGGCACTATAACCATACAACTAGCAAGTAGAAGTTACTGTAATGCACTTGAAACCACATGAAACACACTACTACCTACAACAACGGTAGTTCAAAATGGTTGTTCAGCTGATGATTGACATTAATGCCAAACTCATATCAGTGTTGCCGGTTTGTAAAAATATCTTCAAATTTGAGAGAAAATTTGATTGTCTCACTGTGGACTACTCTCCCCTACATTACTTATAATACTTAATCAGTGGCATGGTATACATTCAGGAGACTTGAGGCAAAATGGAATGTTGGTGCCCCATCTAAAGAAAATAAAACTTACAAGACCAATTTTGTACGCTATAAGATAAGCATCTAACCTAGAAGGATAATAATGGGGGTCCCATAATGTTTTGCTGTTTTTAAACTGAAATAAAACAAATGTTTTTGTCTAAAGAATATTTAATTTATTGTGAAAATATTAACAATGAACGCGGATTTTTATTTCTTAAAAATAATGTTCTCAAGATGTCTTCCATCCCATGCCACGCATTCTTGAAGTCTAGACCGTAAATTGTCAAAAACAGCTCATCATTTCCTCTGGAATAGCATTTATTGCAGCCTGAATTCGCAATTTTAAATCTCTCAGAGTGCGTGGTGGTGTCTCGTACACCTTGGACTTTAGATAGCCCCACAAGAAAAAAGTCCAGAGGAGTCAGGTCAGGACTTCTTGGGGGCCAATGTAGGTCCCCCCACTTTGAAATGACTTTTTCCGAAAAAATGTCTTGTAGCGTTGCCAAAGATCTTCTGGCGGTGTGGACTGTGGCCCCATCTTGCTGAAACCAGGTATTGGCATCAAACCCCACGAATTCTTGAAGCGCTGGTGGGAAAAAATCGTTTAACACATGAACAAGAACAAGAATGGACCAATAATTCCGCACGCAGACATTGCACACCACACCGTGACTTTGGGACTGTGTAGTGGTTTTTCGTGCTTCTGTTTAGGATTCTCATCGTCCCACTAGCGGCAGTTCTGTTTGTTTACTGCCCCATTAAAATGAAAATCGTACTCGTCGCTAAACAAGACATTATCGATTAAATCATTATCGAAGAAACCATCAATTTTTGTTTACGCCGAATTTCGTAGTCTTCCGTCTTTAAAGCGTGCACAATTTGAATTTTGTACGGATGAAACTTCAGTTCCTTTGACAACATTCAATGCACAGATGATTTGGAGAAACGCAACGCTTGTGCATGTTTCCTTACCGACCTGCGTGGATTTCGCCTGGTTGCAAACCGAACAGCAGCGACGTTCTCAGGTGTGTTTACAGGCTGAGGGCGGCCCAACGGCTTCTTGTTTACACACGAACTTGTTGTTTTGAACTTCTGTAACCACGACTGCACTAAACTGCGACTTAGCGCATCGTCCACACGGCGAATATTCAAACGACTGCAAAAAAGGCGGCGTGCCGCAACGTACCATTCTTGGTTTTTCAAATAAAGCTCCACGAAGAGCGCGCGATGTTCTCCTGTCCACCTCTCCATTCTTACTAAATAATCCGCAATCTTCCTCGACCTGGCAAATACAAAGTCATGGCGCTACTCTAAAGCGTTGCCAAACTAGCGCTCTCTAAAAACAGCAAAACATTATGGGACACCCGATAGTTTTACACTAATTTAATTGCATTTTTTGCTTTTTGGGCTAAGAAATTCTAACTTTATGTGATCGTTCTTACTAGTTAATGGATAGAGTTTAGTTTTTATAGCACCAAAATTCATTGTTACCTCAAATGTCTGATATATGCTTTAAAATGATTTTAAAGGGTTTAAAGCATATTGTTGTAAACCTGTATCTTTATTATCCCTGTAAATTTTAATTCTAGATGAGAAGAAAATGAGCTGCTTCAAAATAATGGCTGTTTCTTTTTATTTTTGTCAAGGGTTTTTGATTTTAATCATCAAGGTGTAAGCAAAGCTAGTCTATAGCAAAGACTAACTAAACGGCTAGAATTGCACAAGTTCATTGACCTTTGAAGGTAGAATAAATAGATAAAAAAGTTATTCAAACATTGATTTTAGAACTCCAGCTGATTGGGTTTCTTCGTAGATGTCTTTTTTTTGCCTATAGGATAACGTGCCACTGTACTTAATATATTTACTTAAATTGTATATGGTTTCCCTCGGTCAGTATAACATTTTTCAATTTTGAATTGTAGGTAGACAGTTTTAATAACGCTGAAAGCCTATGAGGTACCCAAATTTTTCATAGAATGCAACCTCGGGGACTTATTTTTAAGGTAGTAACATCTCACGGTGGCTCAGCATTAACAAAATCGACTGTTTTGTATGCATAGCAAAAATATAACTCACAATATGAGGGTATTTTGTAAATTATTAGGGTGGACGAGCTTTAATAGGAGAAACAATTGCATATGAAGAAGCAAAAATAAAACTTATTTCATAAATCGTTAGTTTTTATAATTAAAACAGTTGCACATGAACAACAAAGTAATGTTAGGGTATTTAACAAACCATTAAAGGAAAAGTATGACCAGGCAAGGGGATATACATTTTATGTTGACTTAAAAGGAGTTCCCTGATATTTTTTTAACTTCCCATATCAAAGAATTCCATTTTAATAATCTTAAGTAAATGCTGAATAACATCTATATTGCATTTAAAGCATTTCACCATTAACAAATCAAGTTTTACTGTTAATTCGGTGATTTTTTAGTATTATTTACTGTACATCCATATTTTAAGGTTGTTTTTTTACATTAAAACTAAAATAGTACTTGTATACTACACATTTTAAACTGACTATATACAGTCCACAGTTATTTAAAGTTGAGTATTTTGGTGTGCAACACTTGTCTGTAATTTAATTTAATAATTGAAACCAATTAAATATCTGTAGCTCCGGTTCATATAATGTGGGCTGCTGAACGCTTAGTTTTTGACCCAGGAATAATTTTATAAACAGTAGTGTTGATTAAAAACCTATGCAAAATAGGGCAAACAGATATAATAAAGTGATTTTAATGTATTCCATCCACTTATCTTGTATTTGATAAGGTTTTATACATTTTAATTTCCGTCCATTTTAAGTATTGTTGTTATTGATATTTTTTTGTACAATCGAAGTAGGTAATTGTAAGCATTTGTACATTTTTATGAATAAAGATTTATAAGTATTTAACATTTCCTATCTTTTTTAAGGTTTAATTTGTCAGTTGTGTTTATGAAACTTTATGACCTTAAACGCGTAAAATATTTTGAAATATCAGCAAAATATGTTAATGTTTTAATAGTTAAACGTTAATGTACATTCCATAAGCAGGGTTTAAAAGTGAAAGTCTATTGAATTAATTATCTGCAATGAACTGGTCCGCTGGGTATCTTTTATTAGTCATACTGTCTCTCCTATCTGCCCTCTCTCTCTTGCAGCCTACATTAGTCTCATTCCTTTGGAAGCTTCCAACATGACAGCATCATACAGGACAGTGTATGCATTTGCAAGGGAAATGCACCCTAAAACGGTGAAACAGGACATTCTGTATGGGACAGCAGGCTTCCGTACCAAGTAAGACAATTAGTTTCAGTTAACACAAACAGCTGCATATTGAAATTGGGGTTATGTACATGCAAGGTGTGCCTTTTTACTAATAAAACTGTTCCAGGGCTTCGAATCTTGGCTATGTCATGTACCGAATGGGGCTGCTAGCTGTATTGCGGTCACGGTACAAGCAAGGTAAATTGTTCTTTCATTCCGTGCACAATTATTGACTTGTCATTATGCAGGCATTATTGGGGTTATGATAACTGCCTCTCACAATCCTGAAAGTGACAATGGTGTGAAACTCATTGATCCCCATGGGGAAATGATGGAGCAAAGCTGGGAAGAGCTGGCTACGAGGCTTGCTAATGTTCAGTAAGTTTTTCCAATTTTACAAAAATGTTTTGCTTTGTAAATAGATGTTTTGTTAGTTTGCGTTATCATTCAGCCAGGGTTAATCCTTTTATCTGTTCCTTGAACTTTAGACTGCAATTTTTAAATAATTTAAGTAATTAACTTTATATAGGGTGTTTTTAAAAAGTGTTACAGCATATTTGAAGGTCTATTTATTATTATATTACTGTTGTTTCTAATTAACTTGTACATATTTTTACAAAGCAAATTGGTAGCATATCTGTAATCAGATATTGTAGGAATTTTTAAAAACTTAATGAATATTATATGGGGTGTTTGTAGGAAGAGTGACAGCATATTTGATGGTTTATTTATTAATATATTTCTTTTTTTTCTAATGAACTCGTGCATAGTTTTTCAAAGCAAATTGGAAGCATTTCTGTAATCAGTTATCAGTGAATAAGCATAGCAATTTTTAAATAACTTCAGTAATATTATAAGGGGTGTTTTTAGGAAGAGTTACAGCATACCTGAAGGTTTATTTATTAATATATTATTTTTTTTCCAATGAAATTGTACAAATTTTGCAACACCCAATGAAAGCATTTCCATAATCAGTTATCAGCATATAAATGTAGCAATGTTTTTAAATAACTAGGAATATTATGCAGACTGATGTTAAAAAGGGCAAGCCTGCTTACAAGTTTAATTATTAATGTGTTATTTTTCGTAATTACCTTTTACATGTTTTAAAACAAACATATAAGCATTTCCTTAATCAGTTATCAGTATATCAGTGTAGTTATTGTTTGTAGAAGCGATAGAAGATAACCTAGCAATATGATATTTTATTAAAATATTGTTTTCAAAGCAATTAATAGAACTTTAACCTTGTATTAAAGAAGGAACATTGAAAAAGACTTTAACCTAACCATATACTGCAACATAAATTAGTGGTGGATCAATAGGAATTATTTATATGGACTAATGCAATTTTCGTTTAAAAATTACAATTTATTTAAGAAATTTTAGGAACAATATTGATAAATTCTAATTACTTTTCGAATATTCTGCAGATTTCCTTTAGAGGAAGAAATTTAGTAGTAACTAAAATTTCCAAAATAATGACGTAACACAAAAAATAACCATCATAACTGTAATATTATTTTTGAAATTGTTTAAGTGCTTGTAAATAGGATAAACTGTATTCAAAATCATCAAACAAATAAATAAAAGCGGGGTAAAAACTCAAAATTTTAAATATATTAGTTTTTACGGCACATGGAATAGCAATTTTAAATTTCCAGCTATTCATTTATGAATTTTAAGGTATTTTCTATGAATTCCAGACAATTAAACATCCTGATTCATTGTATTTTTATTTAATTTATGCATTCTTTGAAGCTTTCGCGGTTTCTCAAACTGGCAATATTACAATTTACTTTTGGCTTAGACCGCATCGTCATTTGGGAACTACACCCAGCATTATCAGGTAAGAACCGACCTGTAGCTTGTCTGCCTTTACAAGCATTTGCCCTAGAAGTTTGAGCAATATTTGTTCTTAGGCCCTGCTTGCCTAAACAGGGCCGTGTGCTTATATTAATTAAACCTTGGGGCGGATAAGGATTTGATCTTAATGTATTTTGTTTGTCAGGACAATAATACTTAATCGGCTTATGCCTGTTAGCTGTTATGAACCTATACAAACTAACGTTTCGCAAGACATTCCAGCTTGCATCTTCAGAGTGAATAGAACACTAAAGTAAGTTCTTCAAGAATACTTGTTAAAGAAGTTATTACACAATTCATTTTAAAATGGTGTAATAATTATAATATACTTTATTATGTTTGTAAAACTAAAGCGGTAATACTTAAGGGTTTCTATGTTGAATATTTAATGAATATTAGTTTATTCCTATTTGTTTCAAATGTTGTTGGAATAAAGTTTTTTTTTCAATTCATAGTTTGAGAATTTGTTTGGACTTACTTCCAGTGTCATTGAAACCTGCGTTACACGGAATATACAAAACTAAAAAATATCACTAGCTAAAGATCTCATTTAATTTATTTATTTATTGGCAAATAGCAAAAACTGCAATAAAAAAGAAGCAATTTCAGTTGAGGTATTTATGTTTAGGTAGATTATCTATTGCATTTCAAATATTAATAACAATTCAGTCAGATGTAAATTAGCATAATGTAGTACAGAGTAAAAATTTAGTAAACTAATAATTCCATTCAGTTTCACAGGAGGCTACAAAGGTGTAGCTTGCTTTTACATTTCAAGTGAGTCAAGAATTATAAAATGTATAGGTTTTGTCATAAATGTTACTCATACTTTCTAACGCCCATCTTACTTTTTAGATTTAATTTTCAACCAACATATGCAATATCTAAGAAAGCTATATTAACATTTTATAATATTTTTCCAGTATATGTGAAATACTTTCAAGTTAAGAAACAATATTGGAGAAGATTAGCAAAAAATTAAATCTTGAAATATGATTCAACTAATTATGACAACATTTGTGCAGTGTTTACACAGGATTGGCAAAGTGATATCATACATAACAGTGAGGTGCACTAATTGATTTACCATGCCAAGTGGAGTCTTACAGTCTTTTCATTATACAGAAAATGAAAAGAATTTGATGTAGCATTGAAAATAATGGCGTCTAGGCCTGGCTCTTTAACATGAGAATTAAATATCTGTTGGTAGTATGCAGTTAAGCTTTGACCACATTATTATTGCTATTAATTCGTATGGTTTTTGTTAGAAAAATGACAAGAAAAATATTTGCAGATGTCAAACTGAATAAATCATTTTAGTTGTATGAATGAAGATCAGACTTTCATTTTCCATATCTACCTTTAATAATAGTAGATTGTTTTATAAGTTTAGAAAAGTGTCAGTTTTCCAGCAAGTGCAAATGTTTAATTAACGAGCGAGCGCAGCGAAGCGAGTCAATTAAATTTGCACGAGCATGGAAGAAACACTTTTCAAACGTGTTGAACATCCTATTTTTTCGTATACTTAATGGAAAAGGATAAATAAAAATTTTAAATTTGACATAACATATTTTAAAATTTGTCATAAAATTTAATCAAGCGAGATACTGTGTTGCTTCCTTTATTACATATACTAAAAGTGTTGCTAACATGGTAACAAAACATTATAACGACGAGTAAATAAACAATTTGTTTTTTCATTTTGCAAAATGCGTAAGGTAGAAGATGTTCGTTATGATATTTTAAAGTCAGTTTCTGAAGCTACATCGAATCTATTACCATCTAAGTCAAAAGAAAAATACGAACAATGTTACAGGTTATTTTGTCAGTGGAGAACAGATAAGTTGAGAAAATAAATTCTGATTGTTATTATGTAAGAAATTGTATTTCTATGTAGAGGAGATTTGCTTAATAAAAGTGTTGCTAAGAAGAAAAGTGTGGCTAACAAGAAAACTAACACATTTCTTTACGATTTTCTCACAATATAGTATGCTCTTTTCCATTAAGGATACGAAAAAATTGCCTTAATCAGACTACACTTTACTTTAATTCCACCCGAATAACGTTGAGCCAAAATTTATTTAGAAATAATAAACTAAAAAATTGTACTAGAACTGTATTTGTTCCTTTGCATCACATTTTCTTATACAAAACTTCGGAAAGCTATGATATTTTTTAAATAACCGTATTCAGTCGCATCACCCAGGCCAAACAGTTTAAACCGGTGTTTGCCAAAATGTGGTCCACAGCCCGGTACTTGTCCATGAGTAGAAAATATTAGTCTGCAGACAACTTATTTGAAATACAGTAGAGCTTTTCTATTTCGAACTTCTATAGTACAGTGAATTTCTCCATTTTAGGAATTTTTTTAAGGATCCTGACAATGAGAGCACTCGTAACGTTATTTTGGCTCCTTATATCGAACTTCGAATTCCTATGTAAAGATTATTTTCTAGTTAAAAAACTTAAAAACGGCTATTTTTTCATTAGAGAAAACATAATTTTATTGTATACTTCACTTGTGACTTTCTCAGAAATTAAAACTTTACCACCGTCATTAGGGATTTTCCAACCCTTTGAATGTTCTCTATTCATTAATGAATATACTTAGATTTGTATTTAAGCTTTTACCTACATTTTCACAAATTTAATTTGCACTTGCATTTGCATTCTTGGATAGTGTACTCGTACCACTAAAACCATAAAACGGAAAAACGAAGTAAAAATTGTTTGGTGTGTTGAAAAAAAGTTGAAGCTCTTTAAGTTCAATTTTTTGATTGGTTGAAAGCATTTTCCTGTAGGAATTGTTATAACACAGTTTCTCAAATAGGTAATTTAAAATTATCGTCATTTTTATAATTTTTGCACAAAAATATTATCACTGGTGACTTAGCAAAACAGAAAAAATGTTACTCATATTTTTATTCTTATTCTCGATTTTGTAATAATCAAAAAATGACAAACAAATATACATTTTTTGAAGAACAAGTGCTTACATTCTAAATCACATTTTTTGTATTTTAAATGTAAATACTGATACTAATCTAACGTTCATACGTTTTCCTTCTAATAGACTTAATTAAAAAAGCATGCCATAATTTAAAAATTCAATTTAGTACTCATAAATTTAAATGTTATTTGCTTTGTTGGATGTTGCTGGTTGAATTGTTGTACAACACACCGAAATTAAATTCTGCTGTAAGTAGCAATAATGGTTGTTCTATGCAGGCGTAATTTCGTCATATTATTTTGAACTGCCAAAATACACTAATTCGAATGGCTCCAAATTCTAAATACTCGCTCCCACTGGCCTATTCCTACATTCTTACTTAAGTATGACTAAATTGCGCCTGAATAAATCAACCACCTCAAGCAATGCTAATTTAGTACATACACATCTAGAACTAACTTTTCTTGTAGTGTTATGTGTTAAAAAGCTGTTAGAACATTTAGTTTTCAGAAATGCAACATTCATATTTTAATAATCCAAAACAGGGAAACAAGTATGCCAAGTATGCTTGCATCTGCATTTAATGCTTGCAATCACATCTGCCTTGTTACTTATTGCATTAAAGCACATGGTTATGATTTTTATTTGTAAATTTCCTTATTTGTTTGTAATAGCCCATCTGTCTCCCGCATAGCAAATTATTGACTTCATTTTAATGACACAGGGGACTGGTTTTTGTAATGGGTCACTTAAAGAAGCCTTGGACTGCTTCCTATATTCTTGTGCAGATATTCAATTTGCTGCTCAACCAACAGATTGATCTATTTTACAGATTTATTGCTTATGAACAATTAGTGAATGTTGTGATAATAGATTAAACTCTACAAACTTGTTGAAAATAGTCCATTGATAGTTTTATTGTAAGATTAAACACTTAATTGTTTAATTACAGTTTGTTATAGTTATGGTTATGAGATATTGATTTAAAGTTTGTATTACTATTCCTTGGTTTTTATGGTTTCTCAGCATGGGCGCCGGCAGAAAATAATCCGGGAGGGGGCAAAAAAATTAAATGCCGTTTTTTTCTATATTTTAGTACAAAATAACTTAAAATAAAAAACAAATAATAACAGTAATAAATACCGTATACAAAACAATAGTATTTAGTGTGTGTATACATATTTTAACATTTATATTAAAAATATTTGTATAAATGAAGTTGAAAGTTAAAATCTTTGGTGCTATAACCTTAGATCATACACATTTACATGGATAATACTACTCCATAAGAAACTAGGTAGTCACTGTTGTAAAGATCCCAACAAATTTTTTTTTATCTGTCTCTTTTGCCGTTGCATGACATCCAATAATGTTGTTTCGCTTGTACCCTTTTCAATATTGGCGCTCGCCCAGTCGCTGTTGACGTATGGCGAGAATTACACAAATTAAACTGTCAGTGAGAAAAGTCACAAGAACAGCGCATAACCTGCAAATGTGGAAACGTTTTGTGCTATTGAAATTTTTAATTTTAATCTAAAATGGTGCGAAAATGCATTATTTGCAGAGCTCCTCAATCAAGGAATTGTTTGTTTTCATATCCGTAGACGTAGGTAGAGTGTTTATACTTCAAAAAAGAATAATTCGAATGACCTTTCACCAAGAGAACATTGCCGACCAATTTTCCAGAATAATCGTATACTAACGTTAACATCCACATTTATACAAAAGTGCGTCCTGTATGTAAGAAAGAACCCTAAGAACTTCCCTCTTGTAAACGATAATCACACTTACAGCACCAGATCCTGTAATAACCTTCAGATAGGTTACTATAATTTAAGCTTATACAAAAAGTCTCCAAGATACTGCTGTACCTCTCTGTATAATAAACTGCCTAGAAATCTTAAAAATATCATAAATGAAAAGACGTTTGATGGACAGTTCAAAACTTTTTTAACGGAAAATGCCTTCTATACTTTAGAAGAGTATTTAAACCTTAGAAATAAATAAACATTATATTAGATTACTGTATTTTTTACTTTAATATTTATTTAATAAATATTTGACAGTTATAGAGGTGTCAAATACGTAATTAATTTTGAAAAATGGCAAGAATGGTTTTGTCGCAAGATTTAAAAGACTGCGATAATTGCACTGGTTTATATTAGTTACATTTAGTACATAGTTAAATTTCCCGCCGCACAACACGCGTGAGCGCATGCGTAGATTGCATAAGGGTACAGAGAAAGATGGTAGATATGATTTATTGGTATTAGGAAAAGAAGGAACAAAAATAGTTTGTCTGTGATATCTTTACAACACACTTTACAATCTGTTGTCATATCCATCTAAGGCTATAACAGAGATAACACTAACACGTCAGAAAAATATTGTCATCTTACTTATACGTACCCAAACTAAAAACCAAAAACAAAAATAAATAAATTTGTTCTCTTAATGGATTGCGTCATTATAAAAGCGTCAATTTTTGTCAAAAGTATACCTACATTTTTAAAACATATAAACAAAAATAAAAATATTTATCTAGTACTAGGTAACAAACAAAATCTATGGAAGTATTAAACTCTTTACCTAAGAAAAGACAAATTTTAATCTTCTTCGGTCTTGAGCAAATTTATCGAGTACTGTCTCGATAAATTGGGCTCTATCGCTTTCGATTTTTTTCCTATGTGCACTTTTTTCATTCATTCATACTAACGTCCGCCCCCCCCCCCGGAACCGCTTTCGCATTACTTCAGGGGGGTGCGGGCGTCCCTTACACACTAACCATTCATGCAGCATGCACCCTAAAGTTAACTAAGCGAAATGCGATCGCCCCAGCTGAGATTCGAAACCACAGCGGAACGACTACAATTCGCTGTGGCCTCGAGTGGCAACGTGTTGCCGCGCTAGACCAGCGAGGCCCCTATTCCTATGTACACTTCTTTTCTTCTTGGTGTCAGCTTCTCCCTCGGAGGTTGCTGATCAACATGGCGATCCTAATTTTTGAAAAGGCTGTACGGAATAGCTGTGCAGATGAAAGCCCGAACCATACTCGTAGGTTGCACAACCAGGAAATTCTTCGTCGTCCGACACTTCCTCGTCCAATTATTTTTCCCTGCATGATAAGCTGCAGGACTCCGTATTTACCATTACGTGTGATGTGGCCAAGGAACTCTAACTTCCTTTTTCTTAATGGTGAATAAAATCTCCAATTCTTTGCCCATTCTCTCTAGGACTTGTTGATTTGTAATGTGGCCATCCAGGAAATTTTTAGCAAGCGCCTGTATACCCAGAACTCAAAAGATTCCAGTCTCTTTGTGGATTCCTTGTTCAAGGTTCATCCTTCAAGCCCATACAATAGCACTGGGAACACATAGCATCTAACCATTCTTATTCTCAAAGCTAATGACAGATTTTGAGTTGTTAGTAACTTATTCAATTTAATGAATGTTTGTCTAGTTTGCTCAATTCTTGTACACTAAGTAAGCATAAACCGGCTAAGCGATTCTCGTCCACCGTTGACCTTAACCAAGTTTTGGCCCTTCTTAGAGAACTGAAGGAATGTTCAATTGAACAAGTCGTGGGTGGTAGGGAAAGGAAAACTTTTATTGCATTAGCAATTGCAGGGAAGAATTGACATTCTTCGGTGAGCAATGTAAAAAAATCTATCAGGAGCGTTTTTATTTTTCCACACATCTTTCCACGTAAGGCATTCTGCCTCAAAATTTTAGTTATTGTACTGTTCTACTATTTTTTTTATAATTTCAGCGTCTAGATTTAAAACATTAGATGGATGCAAATTTACTAACGAAAATGCAGTAGTTGTATCTTCGGAAAATCTTGTTGTTAATGACCTAATCAGGGAATCTAAATACGGAATAAAAATAGATATTCTAAAATATGTTTCCGGTGAATCCGCTAGGATATTTGATCTCATAGTTTGACGCGGTGTTATTCTGGGTATTTTAAATTCTATATCAAATATATTTTCATATTTGTGGCATTTTTTGGTATAATTTTCATGAATTTCAAATATGTATGTTTAAATATTTAAATGCGCTTTTATATAGTATTTTAATTTTACAGGGGGGGGGCAACTGCCCCCTCTTGCCCCCCCTTGCCGGCGCCCATGTTTCTCAGGGTTAATAAGAACAAACATACTTATAAAAGGATTGTATTATACGAGTTTCATAAGAGGGTCTATTGTAGCACGCGTGGGTTTGGGGGAACAAGTGCTACAATGCCCGTTATGAAACGAGTATAATATACTATTTTATCTACTTTGGGTTACTGATTATGTAGAAATTCAACATTTCTGATATTAAAAATGTCGCATTACACAATCTAGGGATTTTTGGGCGTAACGTTGGCGAATTGTCAAGTGATATTTGACAGTCGCCATCTAACGGGCAAAGTATCAATTTCGTTGTTCTGACATTTGAATTAGTTTAAATTTAAATAACTTGAAATATTGTTTCTCTACGACTATAATATAATGTATTCGTTACATATACCTTTTTAGTTGAAGAATGATAGATATTCTCCATTGCCGTTGGATTCTGTAAAAAAACGGTGGGATATTGAATCAGAATCCAATGGGCGTGGCATGTTAGCGCTTGGATCTCCCACTTGTTTTTGAAGTAACTGTCAAAAACAGTTTTAAATTTTCGTATTCGTAAAAACAGTAAGAACTAGGTATGAATAATTCAGACAGCGAAAACGCTGAGATGTGTTTGCCACCAGAAATAACGGAAACCGCGAAAACGACGTGTAATTTACTGCCGAGGAAATCGCAGAAACAGTACACACGGCATAAAATCGTTGTGGCTAGTGAACCGATATACGTTCATCTAAAGCAAAATTTTTATAATGTTGATTCAGACCAAAAATTGTAACTTCCTATGAAATAGTCATAGAGAAAGTATAGTCTCCTACTCGTGTAGAATAGCTATTATTCACTCGGATGATTCTTTTCATCCTCGTGAATAATAGCTGTCATTCTACACTCGTTGAAGAATATACTATTTAAATTACACGGTTATTACTGCTTTTAATGTGTTGTCTCATAAAATGGAACCTCAATTTACAGTATACAGTGACACTTTATAAAGCCATATTTATATGCCCATATTTCTAAAGCCAAATGTAGTACACAAATTTTCAAAGCCAAATGTTTACACATACACAAACACACACAAAGCGATTTTCAAAGCTATATTTACATATACAGTTCTCTACAGCCATATTTGCTTGCACAGATCTTCTGAACCATGTATACACCCACAGATTTCCAAACCAATATTTACATGTACATATCTTTGAATCCATATTTACTCGCATATTTTTCCAATGCCATCTTTAGGCACATAAATTTCTAAAGTTAAATGTACACACATACAGATTTCTAAAGATATATTTACTTACATAAATTTCCAAGGCCACCTAAATTTTCAAAACCATATTTACCTTTACACAGATTTCCAATGCCCTAGTTACAAATGCATACCGCTAAATCTGTATTTATTCACACAGATTTCCAAAGCCACATTACAATGCATATAGATTTCCAAAGCATTGTTTGTATGTAAGTATACATCTCTAAAACCGCATTTAATTGTATATATCTATAAAGATATATTTACTTACATAGATTTCCAAAGCCATATTTATTCGCATAGATTTCCAAAGCCGTATTGCAATGCATGTAGATTTCCAAAGCCATACTTATACGTAAACATCTTTAAAACCACATTTAAGTGTACATTTCTAAAGATATATCTACTTACATACATTTCCAAAGCTAAATTACAATGCATATAGATTTTCAAAGCCGTATATACGCACCTTTCAAGCCACATTTAATAGTATATGTCTCTAAATATAGATTTACTTACGTAGATATCCGAAGCCATATTTATTCACACAGATTTCCAAAGCCGTATTACAATGCATATAGATTTCCAAAGCATTGTTTGTATGTAAGTATACATCTCTAAAACCGCATTTAATTGTATACATCTATAAAGATATATTTACTTACATAGATTTCCAAAGCCATATTTATTCGCATAGATTTCCAAAGCCTTATTACAATGCATATAGATTTCCAAAGCATTGTTTGTATGTAAGTATACATCTCTAAAACCGCAGTTAATTGTATATATCTATAAAGATATATTTACTTACATAGATTTCCAAAGCCATATTTATTCACACAGATTTCCAAAGCCACATTACAATGCATATAGATTTCCAAAGCATTGTTTGTATGTAAGTATACATCTTTAAAACCGCATTTAATTGTATATATCTATAAAGATATATTTACTTACATAGATTTCCAAAGCCATATTTATTCGCATAGATTTCCAAAGCCGTATTACAATGCATATAGATTTCCAAAGCATTGTTTGTATGTAAGTATACATCTCTAAAACCGCATTTAATTGTATATATCTATAAAGATATATTTACTTACATATATTTCCAGAGCCATATTTATTCACACAGATTTCCAAAGCCACATTACAATGCATATAGATTTCCAAAGCATTGTTTGTATGTAAGTATACATCCCTAAAACCGCATTTAATTGTATATATCTATAAAGATATATTTACTTACATAGATTTCCAAAGCCATATTTATTCGCATAGATTTCCAAAGCCTTATTACAATGCATATAGATTTCCAAAGCCATACTTATATGTAAACATCTTTAAAACCACATTTAAGTGTACATTTCTAAAGATATATCTACTTACATACATTTTCAAAGCTATATTACAATGCATATAGATTTTCAAAGCCGTATGTACGCACCTTTCAAGCCACATTTAATAGTATATGTCTCTAAATATAGATTTACTTACATAGATATCCGAAGCCATATTTATTCACACAGATTTCCAAAGCCGTATTACAATGCATATAGATTTCCAAAGCCATATGTGGACACACAAATTTTCAGAATCATATTTAAGTGTATATATTTCTAAAGATATATTTAGTTACATGGATTTCCAAAGCCATATGTAGACACACATTTTCATAGCCATACTTACACGCACATTTCCAATGCCTTAGTTACAAGTGCATATCTCTAAAGCCATATTTATTCACACAGATTTTCAAAGCCATATTACAATGCACATAGATTTCCAAAGCCATATTTATATGAACACATCTCTAAAGTGTATACTCCTCTATAGATATATTTACTTACAACTATTTCCAAAACCATATTAAGACGTACAAATTTCCAAAGCCATATTTACACACACGGATTTCAAAGCATATACAGGTTTATAAAGCCATTTTTATATACACATATTTCCAACTAAGCCCGAGATACAAGGTAGTAGTGATTCGATTATGTATTATGAAATTATTATTATTATGTACATACGCTACCTGAGTAATGGTAGATTTCTGAAAACACAGTTAACTTTGTCTTAGATTACTAGCTTTAAATATCTTCAACATTGTATGAAAATACTTGGAACAGATCCTAATTATTATAGATTATCTTTATTAGAATCTGATATCGTGTAACGATGGCTTTCGTGGTCTTCTTTTAACAACCACCTAGAGAATAGTGCGTATTCTGGTTATATGTATTTTTACCATAGCGGTATTAAAAATTATGCGAATATCGCAGGCAACAGTGCGTTTCTTCATAAATTATAACCTTAATTTGCAAAGTATAAATGACACTTTACAAAGCCGTATTTACACAAGCAGATTTAGAAAATGTCCTAAATCCGTTATACATGTATTTTAAGCAAACGACAATTAAACCCTAGTGCTTTTTGAATCCATGGCCAATTTTAGGTTAGGTTGATTACCGGTTTCGTTTACAATTTTAGAATATTGGTAATATTACCTAATCATTATAAATTATTTCCATGTTTTGTTATAGTGTGATGGTGACTTTAATAGCCTTTTAATAAACAACTATATATTCTAGGTACATATTTTTTTAATATTGAAGTTTACTGAAAACATTGGTGTCAGATGTATTATTTTTTTAATTATTCTGCTTGGGGTATCATCATGATACTATTCGAATAACGCTGGCAATGGCGCGATATGTCTTACATTATAACCTCAATCTACAGAGTCTAAATGACACTTTACAAAGCTGTATTTACACGCACAGATTCAGAAAGTACGAAGTGGTGAATCCGTTGAACATTATGAGAATACTATTATAAATTACCAACAGCTGAATCAATGTTGGCTTAGATCGATTATCGATTACGTTTTACAAGTTTTAAATATTGGTAATTATTACCTAATGATTATAGATTTATTTCCATGTGCGGTTATCGTGTGACAGTGACTTTCTTGGCCTTCTTTTAACAACCACCTAAAAAGTGGTGCATATTCTGCCTAAAACGTAATTTAATAGTCAGAACATTCCAAAGAGTAGGTACATTGGAGTCGTTAGAATTTCTTGTCGGTTAGTAGCCGGTGTGAATCTCACATGAATTGTATCGGGCTGTAAGCATTGCTTAAAAAGATGTTCAAAGAACACCTTCTGGATTAATTAAATAACGAACTCGAATTTAAAATATAATATATGCTTTTAATTAAAATTCTTAGGCAGAACACGGTCTCTCGTACGCTTTGTGGATCTGAAAAGCTTCGACGCGCAGCTTCGTCCCACAGAAAGAAAAAGCCACCGGCACCCAAAAAGACATAAAAATTCTCTAAATATTTTGTAGTAATTACCAACTTTTACTGTTGATTTCGGCGACAACAGTTATTCACACCAATGTTTGGAAGACAGAGGAGTCATCAGAGGACCACCAAGCTGATCGAAAACGCACCACATTTCCCATTTCCCGTGGCAACCGTGCGTCCTTTTCTGGTAAACCTATAAAGGTAGATGGGAAAAAGGACGAAGTCTCGTTCTCGTGGTGGATTTTTACGAGCCTAAAAACAGTGGCGTTTCTGCCGCTCGATTCTAAGTGGAAATCGGTGTTTTGATATCTTAATTACTTTTTGGGTATCTATAGGTGCTGGCTACTGTTCGTTAAAATGGGTGGCGTGAGCCTAGAAGTGACAGAAGTTGCTTTTTCTTATTTTATACCATTATAGGCTGACGGAAATCTGATTACGGGCTTATTTTGTATTACATCGTGCACTGTCATGCGTCGCTCCGTTGCAGCAAATGTTTACCATCTACTTCACTCAGGCCAAAGCTACTTATTATAATTGAATAAGAAAGCTCGGGTGAAAAATAAAAATACATGGCTGAAATTTGTTTCTTAATAAACTGGTCAATACTGTAGACTCATAATGGATTAAACGCTTAAAGTTATCTCAAAGAAGTAAATTATAGCTTCAAAATTTAATATGAAGGCAATCTGTGTTTGGCTTTAGATAGTTACAGCGTGCGCACAAAAAGTTATTTACCATAATATATCCTTGACTACAAAAATAAAATCGATAATGAAAATGTATATCTGTTAAAATGGCCACACAATAAAACAACAAAAATCTTAATGTTTCACAGCATACTGATTTAAAAGTATAATGAATTGTTTTTAAACTGGAAAATACAATACAATTTACATTTACATTAAAAAAACAAATTTATTTCTTTCTTGCCATAGTAAGTTCGAAGTATATTTGCATCACATTTATGGCAAATGACATATTAGTGTAATAAAAATGTTTTAACTACAGCAACTATTGAATAAAGTTTACGTGTAAGGACAAGGACTGTATAAAAACAGACAGGAAATGTTTTGAATTTCGAAAAGCAATTATTTTAGTTAACTCCTAACAACATATGTAAAATATATATCGCTAATGAGAAATATTTTAGGCAAAACGAAAAGACAAACAATACAAAAGTTTCCTTCATATACCTTAAAAATTGTAAGTTTTTAACAAAACATTTGTTTCAGAAAACAATGTTTCGTTATAACTCCAAAAACAATTTCTTCTAATGTTTGACAGTAGGATCCCATATAGTAAACAAGACAAGAATGATTGTTTCATGACGTTCTTGTATTCGAAAAAAAGTTTTCTTTTAACTCCGAAAACATTTCTTGCAAAGCATACTTGCTACAAGAAACAAAAGATTTTCAATATGTACAACAGTGTATAAACAATTATATGTTATTTTCAACATAACAAAGATATTCGTTTGTTTGATAATATATTTGATTTCGGAACAAATATTATTTTGCTGCGGAAACAATTTCATGTATAAATAATAATCTACAAATAAATTAAACAATGTTTTATGATATTCTTGATATCATAATGCAACAATTTTTCAGCAGATAATTATAATTAATGTGTAGCAATGGGCTTACATTATCAATCAAATAAACCTGTTTATTTGTTTGCTTCGGAAAACATTGTTTTGTTGTAACTCCGAAAACAATTGCTTCTAATGCTTGACTATAGCATGCCATGGTAAACAAAACAAAAATGTTTATTTGTTTGTTTCGTACCATACTTTATTTCGGAAAACACTGTTTTGTTGTAACTCCGAAAACAATTGCTTCTAAAGTTTGACTATAGCATGCAATGGTAAACAAAACAAAAATGTTTATTTGTTTGTTTCGTACCATACTTTATTTCGGAAAACATTGTTTTGTTGTAACTCCGAAAAAAATTGCTTCTAACGTTTGACTATAGCTTGCCATGGTAAACAACCCAAAAAATGTTTATTTCTTTGTTTCGTACCATACTTTATTTCTGAAAACATTGTTTTGTAGTAACTCCGAAAACAATTTTTTCTAATGTTTGAATATAGCATGCCATGGTAAACAAAACAAAAATGTTTATTTGTTTGTTTCGTACCATACTTTATTTCGGAAAACATTGTTTTGTTGTAACTCCGAAAACAATTGCTTCTAATGTTTGACTATAGCATGCAATGATATACAAAACAAAAATGTTTATTTGTTTTTTTCGTACCATACTATATTTCGGAAAGCAGTGTTTTGTTGTAACTCCAAAAACAATTGCTTCTAATGTTTGACTATAGAATGCCATGGTAAACAAAACAAGAATGTTTATTTGTTTCATGACCTTATTCTGTGAGGAATAAAAACCTTTTCGTTCAAGTTTAATGACATTTTCTGCAATATTATAACAAAAGCCATAAAATCTCCAACAATAAGTGCAAGTATTTTCCTGCGAAAAACAATTTTAAGTCTAAATAACAACCTAGATGTAAACTAAACATTGTTTCATGAACTTCAATACAAAGATTTTTCCAATAATAATTATAATATTAATTTATAGATAGTAATGGAGTTATAGTTGTAAATCAAACAAAAAATGTTTATTTGCTTGTTTCGTAATTGTTTGGTTGTAACTCCTAAAACAATTGCTTTTAATGTTTGACTACAGAATGCCATGGTAAACAAAACAAAAATGTTTATTTGTTTCAGGACCTTATTTTGTGAGGAATGAATACATTTGCGTTCAACTCTAATAACATTTGCTGCAGTTTTATAAAAAACATAGCATCTTCCTTAACAAGTGCATGAATTTTATAACAAATCGCATTTCATTTCAAACAAAACAAGAATACTCGTTTACTTGATGGAATATTTGATTTCAGCGGGAGAAATATTATTTTCCTTCGAGGAACAGCCTAATATATAAACCAAACAATGATTTATCACGTTCTTGATATCAAAATGAAAAAAATTGTCTTCGTATAATTGTAATTAATTTATAGCAATGGAGTTATTGTTGTAACCAAACAAAAATTTGTTTGTTTTCGCTGCATTTTTGTTTCGGTAAACAATGTTTTGTTGTATCTCCAAAAACAATTGCTTCTCAGAAAACATTAACTCTAATGTTTTGGCAAATCATAACATACTTGTTTTAGGAAAGTAACGATCTCCAGCAAGAAATCCAAGCTTATAACAAATGATATAACATGTTAAAGAAAACAAGGGGATTCGTTTGATTTGTGGCATATTTGGTTCCTAACAAAACAAGAATGCTAATTTGTTGTTCTGTGCGGGAAAATGATTTCCATTTAAAACTGAAAACATTCTCTGCCTTTTTTGCCAAGACCATAGCGTACTTGTAAGAATGTAAACATCTCCAAAAACAAATTCAATAAAAACAAAACAAATGACATCTCAATTTAAACAAAACAAGGAGTATTCGATTTTTAGATAGTATATTTTATATCAGTGTGAACATGTTTCATGTCCTAGATATCAAAATACATAAATTTTTCCAAGTATAATTATCTATTAAAATATATGGTAAGGGGGATTGAGTTATCAATCAAACAAAGCTATTTATTTGTTTTCCTCGTATCGTACTTTGTTTCGGGAGACAATGTTTTGTTTTAACTCCACAAACAATTGCTTCTAACAAAAATGTTTATTTCCTTGTTTCGCGGTTTATTTTAATTCCGAAAACAATGTTTAGTTGTAACTGCAAAAACAGTTGCTCCTAATGTTTAGGTATAAACAGCATGCTTTGGTAAACAAGACAAGAATGATTGTTTATTTCATGACATGAATTAGCGTTCAAGAATATAATATTATTATTCTAAGCATTATCCTACATGTACATACAGGATGATTGACGGATGAGTACGGACTTGCCATTCCAATAATAGGCAACCCAAACTACATATCACAAGATATGGTATTATAAATCAGATGTGCCTGTTTGATACACTTGACAGTTAGTTGGATTATGTGAAGCCCATTCAACTGAAACTGTTAAGCGTTTCAAACAAGTATTTCAGATTTATAATACAATCAATAAAAATTTAGAAAAGCAGTATTTTCTGATATGTATTTTGGGTTGTCTATTTTTTTAGAATGGTAGTCTTGCACTCTTCCATTGACCGCCCTATATATATACGATGATTGCTTATTTAGGTAAATAATCAATAAATGTAGATCCTGAGTAGACTATTATTAAACATGTCTTAATGTAGAAGTTATAGAAGTAAAGAAGAGATCAAAGTCAAAGGCGAAAGATGATCATTTTCGACCAGTTTTTTCTGTCTAAAAAGTGGTTATTATAGAGAAAGCCTATAATATTTAAAAAACTAATATTCTCTATTAAGATTTGCATCTGGTCGCATTTATTGCACATTCAACGGAAACTTTATTCCAAAATTATATTTAAAATTAAAATGTTCTAAACTTAATGTATCCAGATTTCTAAACACATAAGTTATTAACTTAAACAGAAAATTAAGCATATAATTTGCGAAGCAGAATTCGATGCAGTCGCGAAGCTATACTAAACAACTCTTAGACTGCAGGAATTAAATGAAAACAAAATGAATTTTAATTGCAAAAACTTGGCTGCAGCAGATTGTTAAAAGATAAACAAATCGCATAAATAAACCCCAACAAACCTTTCCGTAAAGTACTAAAAACATTCGCTTTTTCCCTAAACGACTGTTGTGTTTCCGCTAATTGCCAATTGATATAAAATACGAAGATTGACGAACGAATCAGTTTATTTTTAAGTTATATTTAATTAAGTCCTCCTTGATGTTGGTGACTTTGGAGCAAGTTTTTGACAAGTTGAGAAGATTTAGTGTAATGGTGTGTGAAAGTGCAAACTAGTTTCGATTTGTGTGCAAAAAACACACCAATATAGCAGAATTTAGTATTTTTGATGCTCTAACCCAAGTTTCACAAAATTTGCATACAGCAGTTAGTATGCCTGTTTGTAACTTAATTTGTTTTGAAGAAATATCTTCCAAAAGCATTGGATACTAAATATATCAACGATTTTATTAAATCTGATATTTTAATTTAATTAAACCAAGGCATTTGAAAACATTCATGTCAAGGTTTGTTAATAGGCTAATACTAATGAGCTATTTATTTTTGTACAGTGTGTTAATGAAAACAGCAGACCACCTTTTTGTCAACATACAGTATAAGATTGCGTTAGTCAGCTTTTATATTTTGATGGTTTAAACAGTCAAACATACCTACGTGGTAATGGTTTCAGATAGACGACACGTTGTTCAGAGAATTCCGTTTTCCCATTCTGGTTACGGTTTATTATTTTATCCCTCTGTATATAATACTGTTTACTTGAAAATTTTAGGTTACTTCAACAGGTTTTTTATATAAAATTAAAAAATATATACAGGGTTCTACTTCAAAAATGTTACACTTTTAAACATTCTTAGTTTTGACTGGATTTATCAACGTACAGTATCAGCTATCAATTACAAAGATTAAAACATAATCCTATGATGGTCTGAAACAGACGAAATATTTTCCATGTTTGATTAGAATTTATCTATTACGAATTTCCTTTTACACTCCATTATCGTTATATCCGAAGTCTCGCTGTAACCGAGCTCGTTTTAAATAAGTTGAAATGTTTGCCTCACCAAAGCTGTAGAATATTCAGCTATCTATTGAAAAGATTAAAAACTAATCATATAATGGTCTGAAACAGTCGAAGCACTTAACGTGTCGGTTACGCATTTACTTATTACATATTCTCGTTTATAGTATTCTATCGTTGTATCCTGAATCTTGTTGTAGCCGAGCTCGCTGCAAATTAATTGTATTGTATGTTTCACCAAAATGGGAGAATCTTCAACTGTGAATTGAAAAGGTTAATAAATAAGCCTATGATGGTCTGAAACAGAGGAAAAATTTTTATGTTTGTTTACAATTTATTGATTGCGTATTCTAAGTTATAGTATTATAACGTTTTATCCTGATTCTTGTTGGAACAGAGCTCGCTTTATACAAGTTAAATTGTATGTTTCACCACAGCTGTAGAATGTTCAACTGGTCATTGAATGAAGTAAAAGATACTATTATAATGGTTTCTGACAGAC
>JABXWE010005875.1:0-10243 GCA_014611495.1 Limonius californicus | reverse complement strand
TACACACCCTTATACGGTAGTTTGGATCTACTTGATGCCGGAATGTCGACCACCTCATATCTATCCCCTTCCAAAATTCTGGAAATCTTAAAGGGACCCTTCCACTTCGGCAGTAGTTTTCTGCTGGAGCCCGTCCCGACAATGGAAGATATTTGGACAAGAACTAAATCACCTGCTGAAAAAGACTTTGGGTTAGCTCGGGTAGAATCGAATCTGCGCTTTTGTGCTGCTTGATCGATTTTAGTATTTGCAATTAGTTCTCGACGAATTTTGGTTACGTCCACAGTGTCTAATTCAGTGTCCTCGGTGACGTGGTTACCAGGGCCTGAACGATACCCTAGCAGAACCTCTGCAGGTGTTACCCCAAGGGCTTTGTTCCAAGTGTTGTTCAGCCCAAGTTGTATATTTTGAACGTTTTCGTCCCATTCATTATCATCCTTATCGGCCCCCATGGTTGCCAAGGAGTGAAGGATAGTTTGGTTGTACCGTTCCACTTGGCCATTACCACGGGGCATTCCCACGGCAATCAAATGATGATTAATCCCAACGGCAGTACAGAAGTTTTTGAACAGTTTGGACGTGAAGGCTTTGCCTCTGTCTGAGACGATGCGTTTTGGGGCGCCGAAGATCTTGATGATCTCATTTAATTTTTCTATAACATACTTAGCCTTGGTGTTTCTGACGGCGTAGACAAAACAGAACTTAGTGAAACCGTCAACGCACACGAGCACTTCGGTATTACCACGTTTGCTCTTAACGAAGGGGCCCAAATGGTCAATGTGGATAGTGTGAAAGGGACGGGGAAATTTCTCGATTGGATTTAAATATCCCGGTCTCTTACCAGCCCCTTTTTTGTGGTATAGACAGTTTATGCAGGACTTTACATACTTCTTGATGAAACGACGCATGTGGGGAAACCAAAATTTGGAGGCCACGAGCTCGTATGTTTTATCATAGGAAAAATGACCTATATCATCGTGGTTGAGGCGTAAAACTTGCCAACGACAGGCTTTGGGTATAACAGCACGGTTCCCAAATTCGGTTCGCTTGTATATGCGCCCACGCCGTAAATCATATTCGTTGAAAACATGTTTATTACTGGCGCGATCGCCCGATGCCAGAATATTTTTCACGGCTCGAATATCAGGGTCCGATTCTTGCACGGCCAGCAGCCAGTCCTCAGCAGCTATTACCGTAGCGCACACTACTTTGTTTTGAGCCGGGGGATTCCTGCTCAATGCATCGATATGCATCATTTGTGAGCCCGAACGGTGACATACTTCAAAATCGTATTCTTGAAGTTCAAGTATCCACCTCCCGATACGCGGGTTTAGGTCTTTCTTTGTCATTGCACTCCGCACAGCTGCACAGTCCGTAATGACCCTGAAGTGTTTGCCGAATAAATAATGGCGAAACCGTTTAATGGAGGACACTATCGCGTAGCACTCTAATTCAAATGAATGATACCTTTGCTCGGTAGATGTGGTGTGTTTACTATAATAACCGATGGCGTTTTCATTTCCACTGGAGACTTGAACCAACATGCCTGCTATTCCCATACGACTGGCATCTGTATATAAAATACTTTCTTTCTGGGGATCATAAATTACCAGAATTGGTTCTAACGTCAAAGATTCCTTGAGATCACAGTAAGCCCGATCCTGGTCAGGCCCCCAGACCCAGTCAGATTCTTTTTTTAGCAGGTTGGTCAGGACTTTTGACTTTTGGGCAAATTTTGGAACAAATTTTCTGAAGTATCCAACCAGTCCCAAAAATTGTCTTAGCTGGTGAACATCTTTGGGACATGGAAAATCTAGGACCGCTTTGATCTTTTGTGAATTTGGCTTAACCGTTCCGTCCTCTATGGAGTACCCCAGGTAATCGATCTTTGTTTGAAGAAAAAGGCACTTTGATAAGTTCAGAGTGATATTATTATTTTTGAAAATTGTCAGAACTTCTATTAGTGTTTGCACGCCCTCTTCAACGGTTGTGGAGGGAATTAACACGTCGTCTAAATATACGAGTACTTTTGTGAAACGGAGATTTCCCAGAATATTATCAATTGCCCTTTGGAAAACATATGGCGCATTTGATAAACCAAATGGGACTTTGAGATATTCATATTTACCCTCGGGGGTTACAAAAGCTGTATATTTAACTGAATCAGGGGACATTTTGATTTGATGGTAACCGCTCAGGAAATCAAGACTTGTGAAAAATTTGTACCCAGAAAGACGATCGATTAGATCCTCTATAAGTGGTAATGGGTAAGGATCCTTTTCAATTATTTTGTTAATCTCACGATAATCAATACATAGTCGTTTTCCCCCATCTTTCTTTGATACCATTATTACCGGGCTGGAGTATGGTGAGTTTGACGGCCGCACGGTGTCGTTTTTGAGTAATTCCCCTACCATATTTCGTAGGTCAGTCTTTTCGGGTTCGGATAGACGATATGGCCTGCTTACGACTTCCTTGTTGGAATTTACTTGAATTTTCATCTCTACTTGCGGTATTGTGCCTAATGCGGCAATGTCGTCTGCAAAACACGACGCGAAAACCTCGATGGTATCATTTATTTTACACAAACTGTCTTTATCGGCCTGGCCTATGTTTACAGGTTTCCTGCTGCAATTAATTTTGTTTATTCTTGGCGCATGACTAAAATTTAGGCAAGATCCAACCCGCTTGTATTTTAGTGCTGGGTCCTCTGTAAAGTTTTGGCCTATTATCACTTCGATGTCAGGTAAACAGTTGGAAACCTCCACTAACTCAATTTCGAGTTCCACCCCGTCAATGTCAACTGTGCAATAAACACTTTTAGTTATTGCGACTTCTAGTCCACCAAATGTGATTAATATTTGTCCGGGCGATAAATTTCGTGTTTGTAAACCAAGATGATTTACTAAACGCTGAGAGATTAGAGAACAATCACTGCCAAAGTCGATAAAGCCCCGACATACGTTACCGTTTATTTTAACTGTCTTGTAAAACTTATTTTTATCTCCCTGCCGAGAGATCAAAAATATTTGGGGTTTCGGGAGTTCTTTATGGTGAGGAGGATTTCCTTGACTTTCGCGTCTTAATTTCTTAAAACACTTTTCCATTCCATGGCCTAACCTGTGGCAGTACCGACATTTCTCACGATGTTTAGAGGGGCAATGGTTTCTTGTATGGCCAGGCTCATTGCAATGGAAACACACAATACTGCCCCGAGCTGAAAGTGCCGTACCGTGTTGATAAAAGTGATCAGATTTGTGCCGTGGCGGCGGTGGGGTCGAATGACCACGTTTATTTGGGCGCTGAAGCACGTCTCCCTGTAAATTCGCGGGTCCGCTGTTTCCCAGAGATTTTACGTAAGCAGCTAGTTGTGAAGGATCATTAATGCCCGCCGCTTTGATGGTCAACTTGAGATGTTCATTGGTTATACCGCCGACGATTAAATTTACCTCGTCGGGCCCGGTCAGGTTGAGATTTATTTTTCTGATTAGTGACAATTTCTCGAAGCAATACTCAAAAAGACTTTGGGTCGGTTTAGGTTTTAAGGCTAGCATATCTGTTAGCAAAGCGTGCAGGTCGCGGGTTGGGGGGAACGTGCGAATCAAAAGTGTTTTCCAATCTGCCCAGTCGCGAGGAATTACTGATAGGTTTTTGTACCAGGTTTGGGCCGAACCCCGCAGCTTATTAATTGCTAGATGACAAATGTACCTATCGTCCCAACCGTAAATGAGCGCATAGTCGTCAATTTTGGTTAGCCACGCGATAACATCGTCCCGAAACGGGTCAAAGTCACAAATGTCACAGTCTCTTACCGACATCCCTGAATTGTACCTTTGCTTGAATAACTGGCCAACAATATCGGTCAAACCATATATAGCAGGTGGACGTTCCCTGGAGGCTGGCAAGCCCGACAGCGGCGGTGTTAAACTCGGCGGTGCAGCGCGGGACCTCTCAGCGCTTGATGCGGCTCGATGCGGCCGCCCGCTCGCTCGCTTCCCTGACTTTCGTGATCTAGCGTGCTTCTTTCCCCTACGTTTATGCCGACGGTGATGGGCACGACTGTCGTCACTCTGGTCAGCTGCAGGCACTTCACTGCTGCTGCTACTTGAACCTGAAGAGCGTCGCTCGCGGTCACCCATTGGATTTTTTTATTTGTCACTTGCACAAAACAACAACTTATTACTACACCAACTAAACTGATCAAATAAATGTGGAACGCGGCTATCCCACTTCTGATGTGAACGATGATAATAGTAGTTTAATGAGATAAACGCCAGAAGTATAATATTTTAATAACGGAGAGAAAATAATACATGGACATTCACTTGTAGCTGAATGCGTACTACTCTAATTCTTAAAATAATCAGTATCGAATCCCTAGCATGGTGAAATTCCTAGCATGGTGATCTCATTGTACGTGTCCCGCACCGACTTCCAGAAGTAAACACCCGGATGAGGTCAGCGGCGTCGACGGGCGCTCACATATGCATATCGATGAAGATGTATGTCCAGAAACTTTTTAAGATGACGATATTGTTGAATTTGAATTACATTTACGTATCTTTGTCTTATAAACAGTATGTTGTTCCAACTGTCGAAGGACAAAGAATAAAATTTAATTACTTCAAAACTTAACATGACGGCCACGAACGACGACACCAAGCTGCTGGAATGGCTCATTAACATAATCATTTACGCATGTGGGTGACGCAACTATTCTTCAGTTTGGCGAACTAATGGCTAAAATCATGTGATTTTTCAACATGACAGTACAAACAAAGCCTTGGCCCCCATTAAGAAAGCGCGGTGCTTAGAATTTCGAATTTAGAGGAAATTATGAAATTGTACAATTCTATTTCTCAATGATTTACTACCACAATCCACTACCAATATTGATGGCATTTAATGAATCTGGTTCACAGTGTAAAGCAATACATGGACCCTGACCTCCTTTTACCAGTCTTTTTTGTAGGAGGATCCGTTTTGCACCGGGACGGGCGGTAGGATTTTTTACAAACTGGCAGTAATAATGAACTCGAAACTCACGAATACGGTCATGTATAACTAACGTGACCATTTATTTTTTTCCTCAAAACGGGACATCTACTAATTTTTAGGTGATCGTGTAGGGAAACTGAATTTTCAGGTCTGAATATCTTTTAGTTGTTTTCTTTAATTTTTCACATGAGCTTATCACGCGGAAATAACAAAGCGATCGGAAGGCGTGTATTGTGCACCTCGGAATCGGCATTCTTGATTTTGTCGTTGTTCCCGTCGCGTCCACCAAAAACAATACATATTAGAAGTGTATATTAAATTTAAGTTAAATAAAAACGCATATTTTTTCATAATTTTACAAAAAAAACACCTGAAAATAAATCAGCTAACACATTTACAACGATAGCTTCTGTTTTCGTCCGGGCACATCCAAATTTCTGTTCAAAACATGTTTGAATTAACTTAGAAGCACAATCGTTAGAGCGAAAACTGCGAGGGGTAAACCGCAGAAAAAAATGTGTACACTAATTCCCAGGATTGTTACTAATTCCTATAATTCCTCACTAATTCCCCCTATATATTATAATTCCTAATTAACTTTAAAATATATCAAGTAATTCCCCTAATTTCCTACTAATTCCCCTAATTTTACTAATTCCCAAGCTAATGACCTACTAATTCACCAAATCTGTTACGTATGCTAGGCCACAAAATGGTGTAAAATAAATCAAGCATATTATATGTTGTTTGCAGTAGGCATTAAAATAAAAAAGCTGCGAAAAATAAACAATTTATTTTTATATCAAAAAACCTATGAAAGTACCGGTTATTTACATTATAAAACTAAACATAAATTTTCTAGTGTAATAAATTAAACAAAAATTATAAATTATTGTTTCTTAAACGCTTTATATCTGTTCTTAATATTAAGTTGGTCTGCCCGTTTTAATTGAAATGGGCCGCCACCAATTAAATTAATAGGGCCGTAAAAAATAAAATCTTTTTTGACGGTATCAATGTCTTCTGTTCGGGGCCAAATAAATGTGTCGAGCTCTGGTTTTAGACACTTTATTCTATAATGTGCGTTTCCTCTATCTTCAATTATCCGACCAATAAACCACGACTGGTCATAAAAAACCGCGTAATAGTTTTCTAAGTGAACCTCAAGCTTGGTAGTTTTCGATAAATTTTCTGATTTACATGGTATATCATCTGAATACTCCAAATCATCAGAGCTATCCGAGGAGTCATCAAGTTCCATCACTTCGGAGTCAGTGGAGGAGTCAATGCTTGTGCCAAGAGCTTGATTCATGGGTAGTTTCTGTTTAATCTTTTTTGTAGTCAAGATCGGCTGAACATTTTTGGAATGTGATTTCTTTGGTGTTTTCTTTATACTGCCTATAAATCTTTTTAATCGGTCAGTACTTACTCTACCGTTAGACTGATCTAAAAGCCAGCAGTACGATGACTTTTTAATAATCGAGGATTTTTTACCGACAATGATCTTTACATACGGTGACTTTTCTGATACACTATGCACTTTTTCGGAAAAGTCTTTTAAACTTATAGAACTCGTTTCCAAAGTATGACATTCGCGATTTTCATTAGAAATTTCGTCCGAAATTAGGTTCATAACCTCGTCCATAACTATATCGTCCTCATTTCTAATATTATTTGTTTTTACCACGTCTTGATCAATTTCATTTTCTTCTTGGGTTTCGTCAACTTCGTCGATGTCTTCGTTCTCCTGTGTATTTTTAAAATTTTGTTTCCGTTTCATTAACGGTACCTGCATATATTTCCAATCGTTCTCTTTTGCATTGATTCCAAAATGTTTCATGTCCTCTATGACATTTTGTAGAGCTTCTTCAACTGTAGCTTTAATATCCAAATCAAGAATTTTTTCTTCCCTGGGAAATGTGAAAGTGCCCCTCAGATCGTTTATGGTATCAATTGTTGTTTTAATTCTCTCAATTCGGTTTAGCATATCCTTTATTTTTTTATTATTATCGTGATCCTCGTTTTTACCGCTTGCGCAGTGTCGAGGCGGTGTGGGGCAAGGCTAAGCTAGTTTGTGCTATGCACAACAGGGTCCGCCTCTGCGGGTTACCGTGTTGGTGCGAAACCATGCTTGGCTTGCCTGTTGTGTGTGAATGTTTTTGTTTATGGTCTTGATACTCCTCTAATGCGACCGTAATTCGAGGAGTGCCATTACTTTGATCCCCAATGGCAAATGGAGACCGGGACCCAGTACCGATCCCCCAGGGAATTAGAAAAATTTCCGACCCAGGGGAGATTCGAACCGGGAAGCGTTTGGACTATTACATCCAAACCTTGGCCCTCTACCACTGAGCCATCCCCGCCATCTTTATACTAAAATTTATTATTGTAGAATACGTAGAGGTCATGGACCTGGCAGTCCGAAATAAGGATTCACATGCTTGGCTACCAAAAATGCCGATGCTGAACATCTCTGGTTTTAACTCACCGCTTTTAAGCTTCAGTATTAGTTTAATTAAAGCGTGTGCATTTATTTCAATGCAAAGGTAACAACTACTGGTCAGAAAGTTGTCGGTTGTATTATATTCTTTTTTTCCTTTAATCCAGGCTCTCCAGATTCTAGTAAAAAAAGCTCACGGCGCGCGGTGACCACGTGTTGGCCGTTTTATGCAACGCAACGTTGCGCGATATACTAATTCACTTCTAATTTCTTTCTAATTCCCCACTAATTCCACTATTCTCTTACTAATTCCCCGAATTTCCCGAGTAATTTCCCACTAATTCCTTTAATTTCCCACTAATTCCTCTAATTTCCCACCAATTCCTCTAATTCCTTACTAATTCCTAAGGATTGTACACCAAAATTCCCCTGCGGAATACCCCTCGGAAAACTGTGGTTCTCTTGCACCGTGTGATAAGCCCAGACGCCTTCCGCCGCAGCAATTTCCAGATCTTTCGAAGTTGGTGAATCCGTTTTCTTAAAAAAATTAATCAATGAAGAACTTGTAGCGGCAGCAAGATCGGAATTTTTATGTTTTACTGATTTTAAATGGTGGTTAATATCACTGGCACCTCCATGGGCTATGTTAAATTCTGTACGACACTTTTCACATGTGACGTCCGATGGAGTACTTCTTTGCTTTATAAACGGGTACTTAGTTTGTAGATTAACATTAAAAGTACACTTGCGTTTAGGCATTGTTAAAATGAAGGGTTCATATACAAGAAACTTAAATTAACTACAATAACGCACGTCGATAAAAAAAGAATAATCAGTCGTTAAGATGCGTGTTCTGCCTTGTGCGTCAGGCTTTGGCATGTGTACTAGCAACCGAGGATTGAGCCGACTATTTACAATGTGTGAGACTAATTGGCATGCCGTCATCGCTGCCGTCGGATTATTTTAGATTTTTAGCGCCTTTTTTTAAATTGTTAGCGTGGGTTGTTCTCTTTCTAAAAACGGGACATTTCGGTGTCCCGAAACTGTGCTTGGGGACAACGGGACAGGCTACCTAAAAACGGGACGGTCCCGTTCAAAACGGGACGTATGGTCACTTTATGTATAACCTTCAAGGCTAAATTCAGACTTGTACGCGGTGTAGTCATAAAGTAAACACACAAACAGTCAGCATACACCAGCAAAGCATGGCACGCACGCAATAATACGAGGCAGAATCGAATGAAAACCTGTGAAGTACCCTAAAAAATTTATCGAACGTAACTTTGCCTTACAATTTGGCAGAAATATTATTTTTGAAATGTAGAAAGTCTTGCTTATGAGTCTAAAGAGCGGATATATATGCGAACAATTTTGATGAAATATGCCCATATATATGCGCAAAAAATCAAATAATGCACATTTTGTAAAACTATAATTATGCAGTTCTGATCTAGTGTGTTTTTATGAATATTCTCATTCGAATAAAATCCATATTTTTTTATACAATTTATTTACATTTAAGAGGTTTGATCAAAAAGTATCCAGACTGGTTTCATAAGTTTGCGGTTTTGCACTGACTGAACACTGAGGGATGTGGTTTTGCATAAAGTGACCTTGGCATCTATCACACATGTGCTGTGAATCACATTAGCTTTGCTCAGTCGGTTGTTTCACAGTAATGTTTTTTGATGACATATGTTTAACTGTTTGGCGAATTTATCATGCCTGAAAAAAGTGATCAACGAATTTGTATTAGATTTTGTCAAAAACTTTGAGACACTTACAAAAATACAAATTTAAAGTGACAGAAAGTCTATGGGGAAGATTGTATGAGCCGTGCACATTTACGAGTGGTATAAACGCTTTAAAAATGGTCGTAAGAGTGCTGAGAGTGATCCGCGTTTTGGAAGACCTACAACCAGCAAAAGTGAAAAATGTATTGAAGCTGTGCGCACAGCTGTGCGGGAAAATCGCCCAATCACTATTCGTGAGTTATTTTCAGACCTATACATTAGTTTCGGTTCAGTTCAATCAATTCTTACGAAC
The DNA here is from genome assembly GCA_014611495.1 of Limonius californicus. NCBI lineage: Eukaryota > Metazoa > Arthropoda > Insecta > Coleoptera > Elateridae > Limonius > Limonius californicus. Next base: position 759 of record JABXWE010005875.1, on the reverse strand, counting down.
GATTTGGGTATGAGACGCGTCTTAGCCAAATTTCTACCAAAACTCCTCGCAGTTGAGCAGTTTCTTGCTAAGCACCGTATTCCATAGGTTCGTTAGCCACCCTATTCGTCAGACCTTGCTCCCAGCGGCTTTTTATATTCCCGAAAATCAAAATCCACGTGAAAAAAAGATTTCAAGACATTGAGGAGATACAGCAGAACACGACGAAGCAGCTGCTCGCTAGTTCAGAAGAAGAATTTAAAAAATGTTGCGAGCAATGCTGGATTAAATGTGTGACTTCGGAAGGGGATTACTTTGAACAAGACCAAATATATCTTTTTAATTAATTAAATTTACGACAATGTGTTTTTCCAAGTTATTTACCGGGAAATTTTGTCTTTTATCTGACAAAATATTTTTTGTAACTTGAAAAGCTCCTTTCAACATCTACCGAGATAATTGGGGTATATTTAAAATAACTTGTTAAAGTCGACAATTCTACACCTAAATCAGCAATAATCTTAATGTATGCACAAACAAACAACTTTTATATTTTAAGTTTTCTCCAAGCTGCTATAAAAAACATTAGGAAACAAAATTGCATTATTATATCACCCTGTATATTCAACTTTTAAATGAAAATTTACCACTGCCATTACTCGATAAAGGTTTACTAGTAGTTAGATTAAATTGTTGGTTCCAACATGATGGTGCACCGTCACATTATAGAATATAAGCGAGACATTTCCTGAAGGAAAATTTCCCTGAGAGATGGATTGG